>JAPTMW010000028.1:5907389-5917900 GCA_029822955.1 Ostorhinchus angustatus
TGTACATTTTTTTTTTGCGTGTACAGTGAGTTTGCACACATTTTAATACACGCAAACCTTTAGTAGATCCAGCCCTAAATGTAAAAATCCATGCTATGATGTCATTTCTGAAGCCATGTTCCAAGCCTGTGTGATGAGCCACAGAGTAGAGCAGTAGAGTCACATCTGACTAAATCAGAAAAATAATTACAGTGTTCGATACATACATAAAGCACACGCCTGTCTGAAAACCTTGGAACACCTTGGAGCTGCCAAAACCTCCTATCGCAAGTGCCGGAGTAGTCTTTTATCTTTTATTATGGGACTTTTGTAATCTGACCATTTTCCAGACAACTCAATGACACCCTAATCAGGACCTGTTCTACCAAGATGCAGGCACATACTGTGTTTTTTCTACTTATCAAATCACCACACACACACACACGTACACAGTAGACAAATGGACCACATGCTCTTCAGTGTGTCTGGCTGATCTTTCTGTCTGTTACCAGTTCGTCTGACCTGTGATGCTATATGTCCTCAAGGATCAATAGCTACATATTGTTAACCTCAAAACCAGTGTGCTGAGTTTGAGACAAATGTGTGTATCTGTATCTGTGTGTTTGTGTGTGTGTGTATGTGTGCATGTGTATCTGTAGCCTCCTCTTGTGTGCAGTATCCCTCCTTCATTCCCATAATGTTTGGGTCGGGTTCATGTCCTCTGTCTCTCTTTCAGAGGATGAGGGAAGAGAAGGAGAGTGGAGAGGCAAGGACAGAGAGAGAGAAAGAGAAGGGGAGGGTTGGGGGGAGAAAACAAGCCTGGAATACAAATGAGCTGACACACATAATGCGCTCTCTCCCTTTCTCTCTCTTCCCCTCCTCTCTTCTCCCGCTCGATCACTGTCCCTCACACACACACACACAAACACACGCACACACACAAAGATACACTCTCACACACATGGTCTTTCACTCTCTCCCCATCTCAGCCTCCTCTGTAGCCGCATTGGAGCGAATGCTGCACAGGAGGTAATTTCAGCCACTTAATTTATTAGTCATTGTTGGTTATTGGAACAAGCTAATTAAAAGGAGGGTGAGTGTGTATGTGTGTGAGTGTGTGTGAGTGTATGTGTGGACAATTTGGAGACAGAGGCTTTAGTGGTGCTGCTGCTGCTGCTGTTACCGTCGTCTCTTCATCTGCACATCTGAGGAGCTCACGCTTCACTGTGGACCAGGAGGGAACAGGAGAGAAGAAAAAGAAGAAGAGGAAGTGGAGGAAGGAGAAAAGGAGAGACAGACAGCAGGGCGGAAGGGGATTTTTACACCACTGTACCATCATCTACTCTGACATGGCAAGCACATAGGAATCTGGTGCCACAGCAACTCAGCGACGAGCTATCCGAGGTAAGGAAGGAGGGAGGTGTGTAGATGGAAGGATGGTGGGGTTTTCCTCTTGTTTCCCCTCTTCCTCCTGGAGTGATATGGACAGTCTGGCTGCCCAGGGTGCCATAACAGGCATAGCTTTGCTCGTAGAAGTCGCAGCTTTGTATTTTCTGTGCTTTAAGTGGGGTAGAGGATCTGTTTTTTCTGTGATTCTTTCCCACATCTTTGCCTGTGGGTGTGTGTGTTGTGGCGGGGGAGTGTCTCTGTGGTATTCTGTGTTTTGCAGTGGTGTTCCCCAAACAGAAGCCCTAATTATCTTGCTCTGGGTAAATCCTATTACAGTTTTACTCCCCCCTTTACTTTGTTCTATTAATAGTAGAGGAGGGATCACTGGTGTTGTCAACAATGCTTGCTGTTGTTGCTACTGAATTAAAGGAAAGGTGTTGTTTATGTTTATCACTTATGTGTCTTTGTGTGTGTTGTGTATATGATAGTACAAAGTATCTGCTTCAGCACGAGTTGAAGAAGATTGGCTTGACAGTAGCAGAGTAAAGATGGCTACACTACACAAACACATTGATACAATAAAATAAAAAAAAACAAAAAAAAAAAACAAAACAAAGGGAGCTGAGGGATTTTGGGCTTTGCTCAGATTGACAGTGACAGCACTGGGCTGCAGGTAAATGGCAAAAAGCCCCACTCTGCTCAATGCCGACAGATTTTCTGCAGTCCACATTTTAAATATTCAGCTCTCTCTCTGTATGTTGCACACAGAAACAGAGGAATAGCTGACTGACAGTTGGCATTTTAGCGCTGCACTGCTGCTGCACCTTTTCTTATGATGCTGCTGCACCATAACATAACTGTCTGGCAAGGCAGGAAAGAACTGTAGCATGATCCAGATTATGGTGTCTAATTAGTCTTTGTGTGTGTGTGTGTGTGCGTGTGTTTGCCCTGCTAGACAGGCGTGTGTGAGTGTATGTGTGTGTGTGTTGTACTGTATGTCCCGGGGCAGGGTGGTGGACTGCAGAGGCTGGATAGAGGACATATGGCTGCCCGGGTCTCTACCCTTTGACTGGAGTCCTTAGAGCAGCGGGGGATTGAAATGTCCTGCTCTGCACGATGTGTGTGTCTGCTTCATAATTCAACTCGGCAGCTCACTTTGCTCCTCTCTATTCCACCATTTTGATTTTCTCATGTGGTTTTATTTCCCCTTTTGTCCTTGAGTCATTTTTGTCCCTCCTCTCTCAAACTACCCTCAGCCGTCTGCCCCCCATCTGTCTCCTGATGACGGATTAGTTTGATTTTCTGTTATTGATAGCTAAATTATCAGATTAGGTCTCTTTTCACTTACCCCCACTAATCATATCAGAGGCAGCTGGTCTGCTTCTTCATTGACACACTTAATCAAATATATACACAATAGATTGCACTTCAACTATGCAAACCCCTCTATAGGTTGGTGAAACTGTTAGTTTCAGTGCTTACTGGGCATCAGAAAGGCCAGATTGTTTCATACTAATCAAACTACCAACTTGTCACCCAAATCAGTGCCTGGAGAACATTGCTGACAATTTCCACTCACTCCTCACCAAATGTGTGTGGGACAGCTCAGAAATCTGGTGGAGTGGACTCCTGGGGAGTCTGAGACATTTTATTATTCCCATTCGTTTGGTGAAATCATCCCTGGCTCGATGTCCAACTTATCAGTTTATTATTCATCAAAAGCGTCTTCACCTCCTCTTAGATGGTTTCTCCCAAAACAGACAGTTCCATTTTTAGGCGATCTACTGCCACTATCACATGCAACTCACGGCATATACTTCCTCAGCCGGTGGCCCAACCTGTAGACAAGAGCCTCTTTGTGCTGCTGCCCATTGAGGAAATGAAACACAAAAGTTCCACAGCACTTCCTACATATGGACCTCTAGTGAAGGAAGAAATGGGAAGAAATATTCCCTCCATCTCTCTATTTCTTTTTCTCTCACTGTTGATTTCCGTTACCTGGGGCTTCTGGTTGTTCACCCTGACAGCTACTTCTTTTTTTTGTTGTTTTTGTTTTTTTTAGACGTCTCACACACAGAGTCATACACAAGTATACACACACAGTCCATCCAACCCTCTCTGAAAGTGGTTCTTGGTTGGTACGTTGCGTTGTCCTGAGGGATGCTAAGAGCTTCATGCCTTATTCATCCCTTAGGCCTATTCTTTCCACCAGCATAGGGAGGAATTAGGAGGATGAAAGCTCACCAGCTTATAACACACCAGAAGAAAGGTCAACTTGACAACTTCTGGAAATCGAAAAAATCTCCTCTCCTCTCCTCTCCTCTCCTCTCCTCTCCTCTCCTCTCCTCTCCTCTCCTCTCCTCTCCTCTGTTTTGATTTCATATCTGATAATAACCTTATTCTTCTTGAAGTGGAAGCAAAATCAGCATATGAGATGTATGTCATTAGCCCGCCACACCAGTGTTAGCAGGAGTGAGATCTTTTTCTTAAATCTGTTCAGAAGAGCATTTTCCCATACAGTTCATACAGAGTTTATCCTACTGAACAGAATGCTCATATAGCATATTAGACAACACCAGCTAATGTGAGATACTTACAATTTAACATGTACTTTATGTGTTATAATAGCATTGTCAGCTTCTTGTAAAATGTGCTAACTAATCCTACCTGTACTAATTAGCAGGCTAGCTAACAAACCATGTAGTCTAGTATTAGCTATCGTAGCTAAGTTATGCAAATAGGCTAACTATTGTAATTAAGTGCAGTAAAATTATGTGCAAAAACCTCTGACGGTTTTGCTACTGTAATTTCTTAATCACAACTTCAACATAGCTATCAGAAAAAAAATTCAATAAAAAAGAGGTCTAAATCTTTACACGTGCTCAAGTCTTACCTCAAGTTTGTGTTGGGGTCTGTGTTGTACAGAGAAGTGTTTTGTTGATGTTCTTTGACTATTGAATTGGACTGTTACACAACTGTCTCAGTTTCCTTCATCCATGACAACAGCCTCTTCAATGATTTTTATGTAGAAATCCTTGTGTTAACTCTTGACTTCTTCAGTGTCTCTTCTTCATCACTACTTCCTTAGCTAACCTCAATAAACAACTGGTTCCCAGTGCAACGCAGACTTCAACACAATCTTCACACAAACACCTGTCCATGTTGATCTTTTAACTAATATAATAGACATTTCCATATTGAACAATGTTTTAATATACGTATAGAGCAAAATGAATCTTCGTGTTACCTGGATATTGTTAATGCTCAGCTATCATTAACTAAAACACAAATTATTTTATGTTCCACAGTGTATAGGTTTTAAAACTCAAATTCTCTTCTCATTTTCCAGAGGCACCATGATGAATGATCCACCATGAAGTCCTTAAACCCCTCAGTGACTGCAACAGTAAACTGTAGAATGCACATAGCCCACAGCAATGAGCTTAATTATACTTCATGTATTAAGTAGTTATTAAAGTAACATAAATAAGCAATAAACTGTATTACAGAAACAATGTGCTTAATAAAAGCCAATAAAGCTGTGTGGTTATTCAGAAAGAAACATGGAACTTCAAGAAAATCTACCCAAAGATCATCTGTCCTGATTGGTTTCCACTAAATCGCATTCTGATGTGACCTGATGTGACTGCATGGACTAACCCGATGCTCTTGCCCTTAGGATTAGGAGACAGATCTCTGGTCATAGGGACACACCAGACAACAGAGAGAGGGATGGCAGTGGATGAGAAGCCGGGTGTAAAGAGCAGCAGCTCCATTGTCCCCTGCTTCCTGTTTGTGGAGGTAAGAAACTTTGTGACTCTTCTCTAAATGAAATACAGATGCTGTGTTGCTGTGTTAATTATAGAATCAACCATCTACCAAATGAGCTGAATTCAGCATTAATAATCCTATGAAAACATAGTATTTATATCATCACTGTCTGTAAGATGCCTCTGGGTCACAGATTTGCAGTACTATGTGTTCATATCAAAGAAATTTCAATCTATATTCCAGTTCTTATCAGTACATGGACCAAAATAGTAGGTGTTTTTGGAGACGCCCACGAAGTTTAAGCACACAATACCCACTGTCTTGTGCAGGACATACCAACTGGCCTTAAATATGTGAACAACAGCACAACCCAGGGGTTTTGTGCTTGTTCAAAAATTAGTGGTGCGCTGTTAAAACATCCCGCTAGAAAGAAGCCAAACACTGTTTAAGACACACTTAATATTCTTAAACCTAGAAGTTGTTCAAGTGATTTTACCCTCACAATAAGGAAAACAAGATTTTCTTCTGCTTGAAAACTATACAAAACATTGCTCAAACTTACTGGATAAATCAGGTTGAATATTAATTGGAATATTTTATTAGTTTAAGTTAGAAATATTTAATAAAAATCTGAATAATTCTAATGATCAGCATGCATGACAAGAAACTAGATTTGTTTACCATAGCCAGTGCTGTCTTTTGCAGTGTGCAGGTTTTAAATAACAGTGCAGTTGGAGGTGTTTCTGGATTTGGCCTCACAACTCCTGATCATATCTCTGCTCTCTACTTCCTGTTTCTATCTTCACACTGACTCTTGATTTATCTCTGCGATTGCTTAGTCTGTCAGTGAGCAGAAACCTTTCTGGCTGACACTCTATCTAACCTTCTAGTTTGATGTATTTGCCTCTTCTCGCATTTCTACAATCAAAGTCTCTGTAGTAAATATTTCAGGCTCCACAGTGGAGTGTGGGACAGCTCAGCAAACATACTTTCAACTACTGACATTCCCACTCTGCATCACACATCCAGCACCAGGGGCAGCTGAGGCTTTTTAAAGTGGCTCCAGTTGTTCTGTGGCGTGTTGAGCGTTTTCCGGTGTGTTTGTGAACTGTATGATTCATAGAGGTGGTTTTGGATGCCACAGCACAGACAAGAGTGGATTTTCAGGAGTTGTGTGCAGATCATGCCAAAGGTCATACTCTGTGGCAGACTGCAACTGTTCAGAGAAACACACTAATGCACTGTGGACACACACTGCCTTATCCCTTGCGGAAAGTGTGTTCCACACCACTTGGGAGAGCAGTTAGACGGATGAGTCAGAGGGCAGGAGAAGTCCCAGAGACTTCACGACATTGTAACTTAGGTGGAGAAAAGCATCAATGGGTAAGGTTAACTAGACTGTCTGTAATCTAATTAGGCAAACGGAGCAGTAAGGCAACCATTAGCTTTCAGAAGTAGTGGCCTGTGCGTACAGATCATTGTTCTGTTACAGATTCACATTAAGAGATGCTGTTTGTGTTGCATCAGTGCTTTGCAGGTGCATCGTGATGTGATGCAGATGTTAGATCATTTTTTTAATCTGCATGTGTGGGTTTTGTACAGATAACGTGTGCCAAGCTGAATGTAGGGTATAGATTGTCATTATAATTTCATTAAAGCATGAATTCCCACTGGATGATTCTCCACTGAGTGAATTTGAAAATTACCGAAATAAAAAAGTCAGCAAGGAGCTTAAAGGGGGAATGCACCAGGGATATCTTCAAGCTAGAAAAAAATTGAATGAAAAAGCATATATGCATAGGGGGATCTGAAAGGGTTAACTCCTGATGTGCCATGTTAATTTAGATCCACACTGACAAACTCAGTAGTAGTATTGCATATCTCTGATCAGAGGAAGTGGCATGTTGAGCCTTTTAGGGTTAAGTAAAATTAACAATTTTTGATGGCTTTGTTGCTGATGGGTTTCATCACAGTTAAAGGTTCACTCTGGAAGATTTGTGTGTTCTCATGTGCTTATATGAAGTTAATGATGGAGTCTGCTCTGTGGTGGGAGCTTGTTCTTTTTGACTGTGTTTCTAAGACAATACCAGCTTGTGTTGCACACTGTTTGCGATTTAGAGAAGCAGAAAAAAGGGACTGAAGATTTCAGGAGAGAGTATATGGATTTTCACAGAAACACCAACCAGAGTCCTTTAGATTGAAACCATAGATGTAGGTGACTATGGCATTATTTAGCTTTGAGATGGAGCTACCTTCATCAATTATTGACCAGCTAATAGCACAAACAGACTCCAATATAAATTCAAGTACACTAATATATAAATCTTCCACATGGATGTTTCATGTCATACAAATCACATTACATGTCAAAAAACATGTTTTTGTGCTCTACAATAATTTCACATGTTTAGAATCCAAGCACCCCCCTGAAATAATCAACTACTGTATAGTTTTGTAGCTGGTTGCCAGTCAATGCATGCATGAGCAGACATTGGCTGCTCAAAGCTGCCTTCACAACCCTGTCCACAAACTGCACCGCACCTCTGTTTCTGCCCAGTACCAAAGGAGCAACTGGGATTCAATCGTTCCTCTAACCCACCGCGCCCATGTGAGCCTGTATGTGAAAACACTGGTCCCCTCGGTTATAATTCACTGTAAAAAGCTCTCCATTAGACCACTCCGCCATATTCCTCCCACACATCAGCTCTCAGCCCTCAGGTCTCGGTCAACTCCCTCACCAACTCTACATCTGTGTGAGAGACAGATGGAGTGATAGTGTACTTGTGTGTGTTTGCACTGGAATGGAGAACCTTAGCATTCAGAAAATAGGCCAGCATTGTAATCTGTAATAGAAAGCACTGGAAAAGGTTTCCCTGTGCTTGTTGAGATGACGACATGAGAGTACAGGAAGGAACCAGATAAAGAGCAGACATCATTGGAGATGTAGGTCCCTTGCATAATAACTAAGGCATATATTGACTAAAATGATTGATTACACGTAAATGGTTTCAAGCCTGTATGGTGCAGGACCCTGTTGATAATTTAATGTGAGATGAAGCGGCCAACAATCACTGACAATATAAATAGCTGTTTGTCCTCCATAGAAAGTAGATGCTATTGTGAACAGGCATGTGTCAGGCATTTAATACATTGCCTCTGTGATTAGATATAATCTGACAAACTGATTCATGTGGATGTAGTTGGGAACCTGGGAGTTAATCTGATGCTGTTGCTAAGCAGAGTTTTTTTCTCTCTGTCTATTTCTCTCTCTATTTCTGTTCAGGATCTATTCAGGAATCAAAGTTTCTGTTACTCTTGAATCTAAAGAATACATTTTGATACCTTCCCAGTAACTGTCTTGCTATATACAGTCGAATCACCTGCCCTGTCCTACTTTAAGATCAGTCAATACCTTAATTATGATGAAGGTATTGGTGGAATGTTTTTTTTTTTTTTATCTTTCTTTGAGCTCAGACTGTGGTTTTATGCATGAATTTCACCATTCTGTTGTATTTCTGAAGCAAGAATGTGTTATCAGCGGAGAGAAACAACAAAAACTAAAGAGGTGAAAATGGCAGATTTTGGCAGCTGGGCTGAGAACATGGTGTGAAATTACAAGCAGAAAACTGTACAGTGAGTGATTCATTTAGCACAGTTAATCTCTATTAAGCTACTTAGCAGTATTTTCCAGTTATTCATCCATCCGTCCACATGGAACCCCTCAGCAGAATGTTACCTGCATGTGTCCGAGACTCAAAGCCTTGAAGCCTCTTGCTGGGATTCGACAGTGCTAACCACTAAGCCACTCTGCTCCCTCAAACAAGATTACATTATTGACTCTGAGGGGCTTTAGTGGGGAGGGCTGTCAACAAGGATCCAGGTTTGATTTCTGAACCAGGGTTTTATGCCAGCCAGTTTCTGGACACTGCTAGCTGCCCATTACTCTGGATGGGAGTTAAAAGACCTACAATGGATATGTGAGTTTAACTTATAACCTGATATGTCCCTCTTCCAGCACACCTGGAAGCCATTGAATCATTATCAGGCTTCTGCAGAGCTTGATAATGAGCTGATCATTAATTGAACCAGGTGTGCTGGAGGAAGGAAACATCTAAAACATGCAGGGTACCGGCCCTGAAGGTTTGAACACCCCCGATCTAGATCATGGATAACACCCCCAGTAATGCTTCACAATGGTTGAAGGGTATGACTTTTTATCTTGCTTTGGAAAAGATAAGTTATGCAACAAAGAACAGACCTGACAAGTTTGGACCATGTTCCAAAAAGCAAACAATCAGCAAGGATTTAACATTTTTGGAAATTATAAGCATAACAATTTCTTACAGGTCAGATTCCATAGAAATCTGTAAAGCAACAGAGAAAGTTGTTATCTTATAAAATGAGGCAGCTAGCATCAACAAATAATGGTTCACAGCCCAAAACAGACACCAACACAAGCAGATCACAAGTGAATGTTTGTTACTGAAAAGGTAATAAGTGAAACACAGTGTACATAAATACTTTGTAAAGGTATCTCACTCAAAACAATACTAAATAATGAAGGAGTGTGTGGTCATTCAAGTTTTTACTGCTGCAAACTGTAATCTATCTGACATAACTCCAGCACAAATCCTCTTTAACCCTGTAACGCCGAACGTATCACGTTTGAAACATGAGTTTTGAAGCCCTCTACATGATCAGTGTCAAATTTTTTTTCTTGAAAAACCTGATGTTTACAATTAGATACATGCAATAGCTGGATAATACAACGGGGAGGAGGAATTAGTTCACCAGAGGCCTTTCCAGTGACACTACAAGATTGTCATTAACGAGGAAGGAGGCAGAACTTTGCCAATTTTGAAAAGGAATTACTTATTTTTTTTTGACATTTTTGTGTTATATTATGTTTTTGTTTGTTCAAAAATAATGATATTTGGGCATTGAGACCCGATGTATCAAATATGATGCAAAATTGAAAATCATACATGGAAATCGATATTTAAAAAAAATGTTTGAGTTGTTCAGAAGAAGCAATAAAGGCTCTGGTTTCAAAGAACTGGAAGTTTCTGTCAATGCTTTAATGGTTTAGGCTATACAGGGTTAAAGGCAAGATAATTTGTTACAGGTTTATTGAATTCTGTTCATGTTGATTCTAATTACATAAAAGGCAACAAGCAATGCTAAATATTAACATTAGTAAAGGGGATATGGTAACTGAAAGGAGCAAGCCATTTACATGGAATAACACCACAGGTTTGATGTAATACAAGGAAAAAGGCTCATGATTTGATATTCTAATACAGAAATGTTATATATCATAGCTTTAATATTAGAGAAGTGAGGTTTTGAGGAGCGGACCAGCAATATTTGCA
>JAPTMW010000028.1:5952510-5962813 GCA_029822955.1 Ostorhinchus angustatus
TGAAGCTGTTATAGCTGCAAAGGGTGGACTGACGTCATATTGAACCCCATAGACTAGGAATGGGATGTCACTTAAATTCATATGTGAGTCAAGGCAGGTGAGCGAATACTTTTGGCAATATAGTGTAGAAAAGCGCAATATAAATCTAATCCATTATTATTATTTGAGTATCAAAAATCTTTGTTGACTCAACAAAGAATTCAATGTAGCAAGTTTTAGCAGAACATACTATGTATCGTTGGGACAACAGAACAATTTAACTTTGTACCATGAACTGCAACATTGTTGAGAAAACTTAATATCTTTACTGCAGAAGGTTGCTTTAAATTTTTTAATTATCTCAACAGTTTTTTTTTTTTTTTTTACAGTGTATCTGTGTGGATGATATCCATACAGAAGCACAATTTTGCAGAGTCTGCACAGTTCCCACTCTGCATCGACCCAATCACAGCTCTCATTTGACTGCTCACTTTCACAATCAGCCAAACCTGCACCAGAGCCTCATATCCTGTTTTGTCATTGGTCACAGTTTCTTTTCTCTGTCACCATAACCAGTTCACTGTGTCAGTAGATTGGGTTACTCTACTGTTGATATTTAATTGGTGACCCTGCTCTGGTCCCTTTGATAAGCTTCTACCTGAGCCTTCTTTTTTTTCAGCGGACGACCCCCATTCTTGTGACTGAACAGTAGTTGTCATTTCTGCTCCTTAGCTTTGCTCCGTTTTAACTGTCAGGCAGATAAGACAGACACCTCAGGGGTCCTTAACGGCTGTTGGACTGCCGTGCTCCACCCAGTCCCTTAGAGACGAATGGCAGCGGCCCAATCTGCATTCACAACAGGGGTTCATCTCAGCCCACACCGTTTTTAACCCCCTACACTTTTGCATTTGATCACTGGACCAGAAAAGTCTTTTTCTATGTATGACTGTTGGTATTTCACTTGCACCAGAAGAGACACAAAATAAATTACCTGCTTCTGTAAGGGTCAGCTCCGTTCCTCTTACTTGTCAGGATTACACAGTTTACACGCTGAGCTAGGAATTGGTTCGGGTTGAGTATGGCAACTGATTGGTTGCTTTTCACATTTTATTTTTCAGCTTTCCCTCCAAAACTTTTGAAAGTAATAAATCAGATCAAAGTATGTGGATAATATTTTATTTTGATAGTTCTTCAACAGAATTTACAGAATGAGTGTTAAAAATTCAGCTGTTTCACTTTGTCTGTAGCTGTATCATCACATATAAAATTTAAAAACCCATATTGTTGAAAAATCTGTTGAAATGATCCAAGTACTCACTTTAGGGGGACTATCCATATAAACTTTTACCATGTATGATTACAGACAACTATACAAAGAGAATCTGTCATCAGTAAACTTTTTTTATTATTATTATTATTATTATTATTATTATTATTATTATTTCAGAGGAAACTTCCTCTTCATTATTGAAAGAAATTTAAGGCAAAATCTAAACAGAGCGGATTGTGCCTGCTAATAGCACACTGAATGACATCACTTCTGTGGATGAAATCTGCTCTGCTTTAAGGACCCAACCACCATAGAGTTTTGCACTAATGATATGCTGATGCAAACATATTCATTAAGTTCTGCACCTAAGTGCAGTTTTACATTGTTTTAGTCTTTCAAGTTTTTTTTCTGCATTTCAGCAAACAAAAACAGTAGAGACCAATACACTGGAAGTGTTTTAATTAGCACATATCTGCACTCCCACAGCTCCACACAATGACAAACTAACTTTCATGTTTTGCCTCTTATCCGTCTCTAGTACTACACATCTATAATGCAATCTACTAAAATTGCTTCAACTATTAAATTGAGTGGTTTTAGGATAGTTTCTTAAAATAATCTTGTTCATCTGTCACAAAACATGAACTGGGCTGTTTCTTAAACATCTGCATTAATGTGCTGTTTGGTCTAACTGTTGGCTGCAGCATCACGAGGCAGCTAACAGCATAAGTGTATCTACAAACTGAGAAAGAGGCTGTGCACATTTATGTACAGCACAGCAGTGGTAATGTTAGACATGCTTGAATAGCCTAATTTTTGTGTTAGGATTTTGTGTGTGCTATGGGTTGTCATCATGGAGACAATATGCTGGAAAAACTGCTCAGTAGGACATTGTGTCAAAGTCTAGAACGGCCGTCCCACTGACGGCCATTTGATGTGGTGGATCAGAAAAGAATCTGATCAGCAATATTAACAGCTGTCTGTGTTTGATGGGGTGAATTAGAAGGGGAAAAAATTTGATAAGTGATATTACTGGCTGTCCCACTGATGGCTACAGCTGTCTGATGTAGTGAATCGGGGAGAAAAGAATGTCGAGTTTTCATGATGACGGCTGCATTCAAAGTTAATGCAGTCCAACCTGGAGTGTCTGGGGCTGTCAAAATGATGTGTGAAATACCACAAACAACAAACAAATATGGATTAAAAACACCACAAAGATAGACGATGTGTTTTAATGAGTGTTTCCTCATTCATTCTAAAAATGTTCACACTAGAATGAAAAATGCGTTCTCTGCTTCTTGTTTCATCATTCTGATGTCTCCTTCTTGCGACAATAACCACATCTATGTGTGCTCAATTATGCATACAAAGTTTTTCCACCTCCTTTTGACACGTGTTAAATATAGACGCAGTTTCTATGAGTAAAATTGCTTTTGGGTTTGATAAATCACTTTGCGTGTGCTAAATTAATATATTTACATTTACATTGAAAGACCCTTAGTGCATCCTGTTAGTAAATCAGTTGTAAAGTTAGTAATTGAGTTTGCACATGTTTTTATACATGCAAACCTTTAGTACAAAATCAAACCTCAGTGTATGATTAGTGATTGTGTGGTCAATGAACCTCTGTGATGAAGAGTATGGCAAAATATGTAAAATATACACAAAAATGTGAAAGGATACACAGAGAGGGAGAGTTGAAAATGGCATGATGGATATATACACTGACTGTTGGACCCAAAACAGCTAACAGTCCCATTGATGCTGATTTCTAAGGTTTTTTTTTTTTTTTTAACACAGTTGGTTTAGAAAAAGGGGGCATGAAATTGGACTGGATATAAATGGAAGGGGAAAGACAAAAGACCATACAACCTACTTTTCTACTCAGTGAGACTAAAACAATGTAAGGTGAAAAGGGAAAAGAGAGATCAGACGGAAAGAGAAGGATTAGTGATGCTGCAACACAATGCTTTGTTTTTACGTCTGTAAAGCACTGACACATCTGTATAATACTATAATACTGTAAACATGCATTTAAGTACCCTGACAGATTTTCAGCTGCCTAACAATGGTTACAATGTGCAGTCACAGTGTGTGTGCATATGTATTTATGCCTATGCTTTTACACACACCTACATATTTCTAAGTTCTGTAGGGTTTGTGTGAAGTGTCCCCTGCCCTGTGTAAATGCTTTTGTATTATCACATTATGTGCCCATCCATCTGTAATGTGATCATGTTCTTTTCCTCATTGTTCACTCAGTGGATTGAAATATTTGAGGATGATGTCTGTATTTCTAGTCAGTCCCTCATACTAAAAGTCTCCCGTTAGCACCCATCCCATGAGGTGGAACGGCTTGTGAGAACCACATGACTAAAGGTGGTGCTGATCCTAATGTGCTCAGACAGGTGCAGTGTCATTCATGTCATCCATTAGTCCACATCTTACATACATTCTGCATCACAAAGATTGAGGTCGGTGTATGTGATGGCAGATAATGGGATGATAGAGACTCGGCATCTCTTCGTACTTTACACATGAATAATCTCCCCAGTCTTGTCAGAAGCATTAGGTCTTATGGCTGCAATAATTCACAGAAATGGGGTTGCAGATGCTCAGTACGAAACAAGAGCTGCAGTATTCTATCAATAGATTAGTGTCACACCATGGTGAGGTTTGACTCATCTTGGGTTTATTGTCTTGTCATTTCCTGTTTTATTTTGAAAGTCTAACTCTCCTCTCGTTTCAGAGCACTTGCCCTTCCTCATGTGCTACCTGGTGTCTGCACTGATTACCAATTGTCTCCACCTGTTCCCCATTACCCTCCATGTGTTTAAATAGTCTGTGTTCCACTTGTCTTGTGCCAGTATGTCTTTGTCCGTCGACTGATTTGCCTGAGCCTGCTTTCCTTTCCATGTTCACAGTCTTAGTGCTTTTTTCACGTAAGCCTTTGATCCTCAAGACGAGTGATTTTTTTGTTTGTAATTTGTATAACTTAGTTTCCCTTTAGTCGTAGTTTAAGTTCATAGCCTTGTTGCTTTCCTCCGTTGGAGTGATTTTGTTTTGTGTTCTCTAGCTTGTAGCATATTTAGATTCCCCGTTGTCTTGGAGTGAGTTGGAGTGCTTATTGGGTTTTTCCTCCATTGTGGAGTGTTTTCTGTATTTAAACATTTTATAGCCTTTTGAGTTTTCCTCCTTTGGGAGTGATTTTGGTTTGGTTAACTTTATCATAGCCATTTTGGTTCTTTTGTCTCTTCTCTCTGTTAAGAGTGATTTTTTTTTTTTTTTAATAATTTCATAGCCTATTTTCATCACTAAGAGGTCTCTGGTGTCTCTGAGACTGGGGGTCATAGATTTGAACCTAAAAAAAACTACATACTTTGCATGCTTTCATTTGTATTTTCAAAGTAGGTTTATAGTAGACTTTATATGACGTAGAGATTGGATGACACTTTTAATTTTGTTGTACTTGTTACAATGATGATAAAGGTGTTCTGTTGTAATATGACCATATTAACAATTCTTAACACAACAGGCTTACAGAAGCAAAAAAAAGAGCATGTTTCATTATTTGATCTTCTCAATCAGAGTCTACTTTGTCAGAGGTGTAGTTGGTTTTACAATTGAAGAAACGCTTCAAGATATAAAACATTTGTTGAATTAAAGGGAATTTCACTGAAAGGCAGCAGCTGAGTTACTGTAATGAAATGATCTGAACTGAACTCATTTAACTTCTAAAATTGTTTATTTCCTCACTGCCAAAAAACACTACACAAACTGACAGACTAATCTGACGTTCACATTGCTGGCACTAGTGTTCAGTTCAGATTCACTGTTCAGACTTGACTGTTCAGGTTCCTGTGTAAACATGGTTCTGATTTGGCCCATATGTTAAATGTGAAATGACACCGAGGCCAATAAAGTCACTGTTCAGTCTCATTTATCAGCTAATGTGTAGTGGGAGCCAGGAACAGTTGTGTAAATCCAATTTGAACAATATTGCTCCACTTTATCACTTACACATATGCATTACAACTTATAGATCACAGTGTATCTACAAAGGCACAAAACAGTAACAGGCAGGATTTCGTTAAAATAGTACTTAGGATAGTTTGTAAAGGTTAACAGTTTGACGTAATTTTACTTTTTTACACCAAAACAAGGTTGTCATATATTTTTATTATGGTAGTATTTTACTGGTCCAACCCACTTGAGATTGAATTGGACTGTATATGGCTCCTGAATGAAAATCATTTTGACATCCTTGATTATTAATATCTACAGTGTAATTTTTTTATTTCACAAATTCATTCCTTGGGCCGGATGGGATCCTTTGTCTACATGGCCGCATGGCCACATGATTGACACCTGTAATTTAAAACAAAAAATTCTTCTATTATAGTTTGTGCATGGATTTTCCAGAGCCAGTGAAATGTGGAAGCGCTCATAGACACTGTGTGTGGCCTCGGTCAGTTTCCTGTAACATGGCCAGTCAGAACAGATTGGGTTTCAGTAGGAGCTAAAACAGATTGTTGTAGAAAGGGTCTGAACTAAGGACCTGCTTCAGTGGCCAGTATGATAAACACATTTTTAAACGCTGTGTTTTATCCAATGCTAGACTTATTCCAAAATAAAATATGAAGACCTTGAATTGATCAGAATAGGCCCACTTAAAAAAAAAACATAGGAACACTAAGAACATAAAAATAACAAATTCCTGCAGGAGATCTAGTCATGTCCAGTTTCATTGCTTCCTACAGGACTTGCACATTTCTATTTAAATCTGTTCTCTTTGTTACCACCTTATTTAATCACTAGCAGAGGCTGAAGAGTTGTTTATTTGCACAGAACAATACTAACAGATGCAGTGTGCATCTCGCTGCTCTGCTGCAGCTCCATCATTCAGCCTGATTCCCAGCTGCTTGATTTGTCCCTTGCTGTTTCACTGACATTATTACCACATGATGATGACACCACAGTCTGTTTGTCTCCTACTTTCTCTCATTATTTCTGTCAAAATCAGTCAATCCTCCAAAAGCAGAAAACACACCAGTGTAGCCGCTTTCTCACAGTCATTAATTGATACAGATTTCCTGATAATTTTCAAAGAGCTTGTAGAGATCATAATCTTATTGTGGATAATGAGAAAACATCTTTGTGATTTTTTTTCTCTTGCTTCTAAATGTTTTAGTGTTCAGTCTTGTTTTCTCTTCTCAAATCATTCCTGCTCTCATGTTGCTACCTTCTCTTTCCTATTTCTGCCATTCCTCCATCTCCACAATCCACATTTATTTTGTTGCTCGGAGTAAAATATCCCTGCTTATTGCATCCTAATAGACATCAAATGTGAGTGTGAATGCTTGCTCACATTTGCCTAAAACCCACTGACACACATCGAGATCTGATTACTTACACATGCAGAGCAGAATCCTCCAGCTTCCTTGTGCAGATTAAATTCTATTCTTGTGACATCATTTCTACTCATGTCTTTATTAATGTTTCACTCCTTGACTTCACTTCTCTTTTGTGTTGCACGTAAATCATGCATATATGTGTGCAACTAATGCACGTCATTATGTACACTCACTTCAGAGCTCAACTCACCATGACCCAGCATCAGCCATTTCTCTAAATTATTTGTGTGTGTGTCCTGAAATGGTACAGTTTTGGACAAATCCATCTGCATTGTCAGAGGATGAGCTGTTTAATTTCCAGGAATTATAGTCTTGCGGTCTTTAAACTGCAGCAACAGCATCATCATATTTAAAACTGTGAATCTCAGAAGGAGCATTTGGGGTGGAGGCAGGAAGAGGTGGAGCATTTTACTGCAGCCCAGGGAGATGATTTAAAAATGTTGCTTGTAATAATAATAATGTGCTATATGATTCACATAGATGCCATCCTACATTAATAATTTATTCTTGCTGTATTAGCCCTATAAGCTCTATCTGCTTTGTTACTCTGTACACAGTTTCCCTATTTTTGCCTTCTTGTTGCACTCTTCCTTTAATTACTTTACTAACCGTGTCACAGAGGACAGGACCACAGAGGACAGAGGTTTGGTGTAGTAGACTCTGATATGTCGCCAACAATAAATAAGGAGGAGGCCGTTCTATCTAAACAAAGCAAAAACAATGTTGTCAACTAGTTTTTCCTTTTAAGAGTTGTTTTTAGTTTTAGAACCAAAATTAACCAAAATGGTCAACACAGTGCAAAGAACAAACAGATTGATGTCAAGTCCAATTTTTTTGCAGAGATGTCAGCTGAAGTTAGAGTGGCTACTCAGCTAGTCTTGGCCTGTCTCATCTTATAATAGAGACCTTATGTCAGCCTCCTCCAGTTTGACCCATAGGAGCTTTTATATATATATATATATATGTATGGCAACCAATGCTATTTTAGTTGTGCCAGAATTTTCACATGCAATGTTTGTCATTTGAAAAGATTAAAAGTTGTGGTTTGTTGTAAAGTATTGTTTAATTTTGTGTGAAACTGCTCAGTGATCCATCTCCCTCTTCTCAACACCAAAAGGGCTCTAACTCTGACCCATTTCACCTTCAAAATAAGTGAAAAAATATTAAGAGAGGCACAACAGGTTTGTTCATGTTGAAGCTGCAGAAACATCAACAGTGGCTCCAGGCCAGAGGTTCTGGCTGTGTATGTCTGTCTGATTTGCATATTTTCATAGTTTTATTTGACTTTCACCACAGATTCCCACATGTGTGAAAAAATGTCCCATGGTGGTCTACTGGATCAGGGCTTTGGCTCTTTAATTGTACTTCAGGTATGTAAAGGTCAATCTTTACTGGTCTAATATGGTAGCGATGTTAATGTAGGTTCCCATGGCCAGTGTGGTGTGTAAATATGCGTCTATTGTAAATGTGGCTGTCCAATCATAGGTGTATTCAATAAATACGTATGAGTACTTTAGAGTAATTTTAGGAATGGATGCTGATTGTGTCCTCTCACCAAATGTTAGCAGCTCTTTTATATAGTTTGACAAAAAAAAACACTTAATGTTCACTTTACTTTTAATTTGTCCCATGTCTGTATTTGAATAAGTCCAAATTAAAGCTGTAAAATTAGAGGATGAATCTAAAAAGTTGTAACCAACTATAGATTCACATATTGAACATTCCCTGTGAGTTCCAGTATTGACCACAAAGGGGCTTGTGGCATAGCAGTGCAGTTATAAGTCTCCAAAAAGCCCTACCACCCATTGTGTTGGATCTCTGTAGCTGGCTCAAGGCAAAATATTCAAGAGCAATTGTCCATGAGTGACAGTAAACTACCACAATTATCACACATTTTGTGGTTTACACATGCTCTGTCCCTCTTTGCTGTAGTCCCCATGGAAACGCCACTAAGCCTTCTTTAATTGCCTTGTAAATGTTTGTCCAGGGTGTGATGGTGCCCCTTACATCTCTGATTTGAAGCCACTGATTAAAGGCCTTCAGCTTTTGATTTCACGCTGGTGTTAGACTTGAGATTGTTGCTGTGGAGCACCCAGTATGGTTGTGTTTCACTAATGGAAGAAAGCACTCGCCCGTGCACACACTTCACAGCACCACTGCGCAGACCAGGCCTCTGCATGCTATTAAGTCACTTAACTCTAGTGGACCTCCTCAGAAATGTCTAGAAGCACTAGTCGCCTTCATCTCTCTTTATTTTCTGCTGCACTGTCATATGTCAGCTCTGTCTCCATGGTTCTTATACTTCCTCCTGCTTTTGCCTTGTACAGTGGTGCTTCAGACACTGTCACTTTGGGAGATAAATGGAGGATTGGGTTAAATATGAAAAGTGGTAGAAAGAGGTTGATAGGTTTGTGGAATGCAGGTCAGCATTAAAGCAAGTCCCGCTACTGTCATAGCAGAGTATGGAAGTTGTCAGGATGATTTAAGACTAAGGCTGTCTCTGTCACAGATCGTTATTCATCGAGGGAGCTCAGTCTGAGTTTATGCCAGCATCTCTGGGTGCTGTAGGCTCTCACACAGATGAGCCTCACAGTTGCAGTCCATTAAGGAGTCATCAGCCTGGAAACACGTCAACTTTGGACTCGCGGGGAGTTTGGATTGAACATGTTTAGTCACCTGACAAAACCTCTGCTCCTCATTAAGTGAACGCTAGAGCTGCCAGCATCTAGCAACAATGGCTGCTATTTTGGATCAGAGAAATTTCTAGACTACAGCGACTTTACATGTGTCTCTCAGCACCACCAGGGAGTCCATGCTTAATAAAACTGATGATGATTATAGTGCCTAATTAAATGTATTTGCACTGTGAGCTCTCGAATCATTAGTGTTCAATCATTCTTCTATGTAGCACTGTCTGCTGATGGAGCTCATTTGACATTACATGCTCCTTTCCTCATGTCAGCCACCTGTAGATCTATTTCAACTAAATTCAAGGGATTTTATTCCTGCCTGTTAGGGTTGGGAATCTTATTTGTAAGGACGATACAATACGTATCTCGATACAGCATCTATGATCCGATATATGAAAGATACGTGTGTGGCACCTCACAGTGCAATACGATACGATTCACATTCAAATCACGATACAGAGCGATTATGCACATTCTGATTCAACACAATCATTCTGGTAAAAAAATAATAATAAAAATAATAATATAAGTGAAATTCAATGAGCTGGATTATTTATTTATCAAATAAGTGCATGACTTTTCACAAAGTGTCTTTTGTGCAATTTCCGAATGTGCAATTTCCATATGTGCCTCACATGCAATCTGGTAAAAAAGTTAGGACTTTGTTTCCAAAGTCATTTCTCTACATATTTCTAACTCAACTTCTTGCTCTCTCAACAAATCAATTTGTAATGTAATGTATTTATAATGAAGGTAAAACAGAAAAAGGTTCTATCACTTTAAGTCACACTTGCGCAAGGTATTCTGGGATGCACTGTTAGATATGTATGTATGTCACTGTTTAAGGAAGTATCTCTGGTATGTACAGCAGTATTCAATACAGTTGATTTAGTTAAAAAAACATGTTCATAAACCTTGTCGTCTCCTTCCTTCTGTCAGATTCAGACACA
>JAPTMW010000028.1:6434695-6445430 GCA_029822955.1 Ostorhinchus angustatus
ATATCTTAAGTCAGAGGGGAATGTTGTGTCTGCTGCCACTAGGTGGCCTATTGAGTTCAGGAGATGATAGAAACACCTTTCTTTGGAGAGAAGAAGTATTACAGGAAGTGAAGTTCGTTCTCTGTTAAATTCCTGAGTTGCAAGTAAAAATGTTACGTTAAACGAAGTTGCTGCCTTGGTCTTCATTACTACTTCAGGACATAACACAGTTTACAACAGAGGCGTCAAACGGGACCCACATACAGCACAATGTGATCTCAAGCAGGCCGGCCCTGTAAAATAATAATGAAAAAAAGTTAAATTATATTATGAAAATTTTTAAATCTACACTTACCTTAAAAATCTGAATAACGTGAACAACCTGATATGTCTTTAGAAAAAAACGATAAAATAATAGCAACAACATATTATAACAAGCAAGTGTAAAGAAAAAGACAGGTACAAAAATCACAAATGAGTGAGGAATGAAATATAAGAGAAAAATAAGAAATTTGGTATTTATATACATATTTATATAAATAAAGGATTGGAATTTAAAATGTATTTGTAATTATTTATATAAATCTAAATAAAGATATATGAATAAATATATAAATAATTGCAATTTTAATAATATTATGCCTCAGTTTATCATTTACAAGTGTACATTACAACTTACAGATCACAGTGGATCTACAAAGACACAAAATGTATAAAACATAACATAATATTGTTCAAATTGCACTCATTTCTTTTAAGATATTGTAGGTTGTTTGCATTTGTTCAGGTTATTCACATTTTTTTGTGATAGGGTAATTTATAAATGTCAACATTTTCATGTAATTTTACTTTTTGGGACAAAGAGAAAAAAATTGGGGTTGTCATTATTTATAGGTTATTAAGATAGTATTTTACTGGTCTGACCCACTTGAGATTGAATGGGTCTGAATGTGGAACCTGACCTAAAATGATTGTTAATATCTTCAATGAAAATTTTGCATTTCACAAATTTGTCCCATGGGCCAGAGTGGACCCTTTGGTGGGCTGGTTTTGGCTGCATGTTTGACACCCCTGGTTTAGAGCATTCCTTTCCCTAACCTATCCTCTGTTTTTCTGCGTCAAGATAACACGAATATCAAATCAAATAGAAAAGTTCAACTTAGATCCTTCGTATTGTTCCTTTTCTCTTTTGGTTTAGTTCCATAGTTCATAAAGGTGACACATGAGAATAGTGACACTCAGTAGATACAGAATGTCACTCAAATGTCTTTCTGAAGCAGAATGCATGATGCACAACTGTCCCATGAACATGAGCTGTGATGAATGGACACATGCATGGATTAAACCTGCTGATTCTGCAGGGTTGATGCTAATGTATGTGAAGGCTGCGAGAGAGGAGAGCAAAGCTGGTGGTAAAGGATGACTCTACATGTTCCACTTTAGTGCCATATGACTGTCTCTGTTTTCAGGATGAAGCTGAACCAAAGCTTCATTTTTATCATCTGTCTGTGCAAAAACCTATTGACAACAACTGCTGCCATTTTGTCTGTAGCGCCCACCTGTCGCTCAGATATACAGCTTTTCTATCTTCCATTCTCTGGGTTATTTTCATCCATCACACCCTCATTATGTTCCCTCCCTCCTCTGTCTTTTCTCATCTGTTGTTACAGCTTCCACTGCAGGAGCTGAACCACTTTGACTGGAAAATACTGAAAGACATTGAGAGCGATTGACAAAGTCAGCCATGCAGGAAACATCATCTGTTCATCTTTTTTCTCTCTTTGTGGGGGAAAAAAATACGCCTTCATCTAATTTTGATGGTTCAGGGAAAACAATTTAGGTGGAAGGAAAGGGAGGGCATTGAAAACAGAGAACAATATTAGTAGTCAATTTTCCATCGACCCTCAAGTTGCATGAATATAACTTGTACAAAAAAATTTGCCTAATGGAGAAACGAAAATTTCCACCGAAGTCTAGTTTTTGTGCTTGCAAAAGGTGGTTTTTCAGGCATTGCGAAATTGGTATATCACACAAAACTGCAATGGAAAGACCTTTTTATGCAACTAGAGTCACATGAACAATAAAAAAAAAAACGGATGTTGATGGATGTTACAACAAACAAAAAAGAAGAGTTTTAAAACAAACATGTCACAGTATGTGTGGACACACAAGGAAACTGAATCATTTTAGAATTGAGTACAGGATAGAGGGGCAACGAGCATTCTAGATTCAAAACTACACATATTTATGTTCGTTGCTTTGTTTATGGAATGACTTCTCATGACATCTGGTGATTGTAAATGACATCTTGCGATAATAAATAAGCAAGTCATTGCATTTGTGATTTAATGGAAAAACCAACATTACGCACTTCTGTTTTTTTCAACATTTAGTAAATATTGATAAAGTTTTGCGCATATGCCCAAAAGAAAAGCAACGAGTGTTGTTCCTTAAAGGCCTGGAGGTCATCTGTGGTGTTACACTGGTTTGAGTCATTGGTCATTTCTATGTTAGAAAGCTGCAGAGTTTATGCACATGTGACAGACGACTGGGATCATGTTGACGGTTTGTCTAAATTAGCCGAGCTAATGATGACACTGACCATCTGTATCTGCATTATTTAGGCCCCCGGCCCCTGGACATCCTACGTACTATCCCTGTCATCCCTGGTAGTATCATCTGTAACAGCTAACACCTGATCCACACTGACTCTTCATTCTCAGACTACAGTAAATATGATACAGTGACCCTGACTCAATGACTGACTGACCCAACCCTCCACCACATGCATGAAACTGATCAAACAGCACCTGAAGGCAGACAAACAGGGATGACATAGCAGTCTAGGTTGAATAGGACTGGATTCTTAACAGCCACTGTAGACGAGGGTGAAATAATACACATCATCAAATGGGACTAATTATGGGTTCCAATCTTTATAATCAGAATAACTGTCTCCATTTGCGTGTATAAAACAGCTGGAACTAGTCCAACATTATTTTATACTGCAGATTTTATATACAATCCCTAAATGCCAAACAGAAATACAAACTCTGTTTAGATGTTGCAGCGTACAAATACAAATAAATCTTTTTTTGATCTCATTACCATTACATGACTTTAAAACAGCTCTGCTCGTGTGTAAGTCTTTCCCATGGTCTGGCACCAACGTATATCTTTGGCATGTTGGTCCCATATGAACCATCTGGGAATCTGAGAACCTCAGGGACAGGCCTTTTGCTGGTGCCCAGAGTCAGTACTAAACGTGGTGAAGCTGTGTTTCAGTTCTATGCAGCTAAACTCTGGAACAGTCTTCCTGATGATGTGAGACAGGCCTCTACTCTGACAGTGTTTAAGTCCAGGCTGAAAACGGTTCTGTTCAGCTGTGTTCTATCTGCACTCTTCTCTTTTACTTTATTTTAATTGATTCTTATTTAAGCTTTATTGATTCTGTTTTAATTATAATTGTGTTTTTAACTGGTCTCTTTTCCATTTTTGTAAAGCACTGTGAATATCGCTGTGTATGAATTGGGCTGTACAAATAAATCTGCCTTGCTTATTGGTACGTACTGGTCCCTATTGGTCCCTACTGGTCTCTACTGCTCCCTACTGGTACGTACTGGTCCCTATTGGTGCCTACTGGTCCCTTCTGGTATCTATTGTTTCCTACTGGTCTCTATGTCTTACCACCTTGGTAGTGTAAACTACACCTGTATCCAAGGACTGGGACAGACTGACGGACATGTGGCTGCCCATACCAATGGTCTCTCATTCATTCCCATTCATACAGCAGTGTGTATGTGACACTGGAGGAAAGGTGGGTGTTGTGTCTTGCCCAAGGACACAATGGCATATGACTGGGATGGAGCAGGAACCGCCAACCCTCTGGTTATTGAAGGACCCAATGACACTTAGATGTGTTTGAAGGATACAGTAGATAACTGAATAGAACCTGGACCTGGAAATGAGTTACAGTTTAACTAGGAATGGGGCCATTCCAGTCCAGTACCGGTATCGCATTCCGATACCAACGTAATTCACGTACTGGCAATTTCCGATCCAACCTATGGAGATTTCCGATCTATAAGCCATGCCTGTGCTTTAATGTTGTCTGCTGAAATGACTCCACAAGTGATTCCCTGCTGGCTGCTCTGCTAGCTGGCTGCAAAATGTGGAATGGATTTCCTGAAAGGAGGCGGGTCTCAATGAGACATGGAGTAATGAGGCATGCCTCCGTTCAGGAAACCCATTCCACAGTTTGCAGCCAGCTAGCAGGCGGGCATTGAGCACTATGGCCAACCAACTTTTCATCACAACATGTCCGCTGTGTGGAAATATTTTACACTAGAAACTAGGGGTGTAATGGTGTACTTGTTTGTAGCAAACCATTTCCGTTTGGGGCCTTCTATACGGGGGTTGCACTGTGAAACTATCAAAAACCGAAAGTGAAACTTAACACAATTCAAACATCCGACCCGGCTTCTGTGCCTCTGTTATACTCTCTGTTGTCATGTTTCCCCCCCTTATTGGCCCTTCACTGTACTGAAAATGTATCAAACTGAAAACCCCTGTACCAAAAACGTACCAAACCTAAATTTTTCTATACTGTTACACCCCTACTAGAAACTATACTGATAAGATGCACATTGTTTTACTGATAATGTGAATGTTTACACTTATTGAACTTTTCTTTTAATTCAAATATTTGTTATTTGAAAACCTTGATTTGTTGATGCCACAAAAGCCAGTCTACTTTAATTTGTGCTGATCAGATGAAACAGCCCTTTGTATTTCATTTGGAGAGGGGCAGTGTTAGACAAGTTTACTTTTTATGTGTATCTGTCTTGGATTTTATAAATATTGACTGTCAATTTGAAGCCCTTACAGTTGCATATTTGTTTTCAGGATGGTATTTTTTCCTGGTAACAGGATTTCCTGTTTTTCTGACCTTATACTTACCTTAAGTTCCCTTTTGGGACATACATGCATTCATTCGTACATATCATACTTGCCTGTAGAGAGGAGTTTATTACAGCCTCATATAAATCAACAGTAATGATAAAAAATTGTTTTAAAGCATACAGAGCTCTGGTATTGGAATGGTAGCTTTTGCATTGGCTGAGCACTGGGGGTGTGATGCCAACTGTCAGGTGGTTCAACAGCATCTCATTGTCTTTGTGGCAATGGCAATAAATTGAAACTTGAACTTGAGTATCGTATCGGCAGAAAGAGATCAGCAGTGAATAATGTGAATCGGTACATCCCTAAGTTTAACAAGTGGATTATTTTACACTTTGGGTTCCTACTAAACTTCGAATCAGTGTTTGTTTTTCTTCTTTCTAAGCAGCGATGCTACTCCTGCAGTGCAGTGTGCAGTGTATGAGCTTTGTGAGCTCAAGTCTTGTTTGTGTGTTAGTGTTAAATAAATGTTTAACAGGCAAATCTTAATGAATATTTAATTGTAAAGGATTGAGGTTCATCAAACTCAATTAAACAGACCTCTGACCCCAGTCTAATGTCACAGATTGTTAAATCATACTTATACTGTTCATCATCTGTTGTGGGTTTGGTGGAGGTTTTCTGAGACCTCAGTGTCGGGGGGTTTCTGACAGATAAGCAATAGCATAATGAGTAATTATTTGCTTTCTCTGTACTTCAATTAACTCTAAATTATCCCATATAATGAGCATACAAGAATGGCTATTGTAATCATACAGGAAGTTCCCCTCCCACCACTATTATCTCCAACATATAGAACAGTGTTAGAACTTCTCCCATAGGAATCCCACAAGTGATTGTCTGTAATGTCAATAGTCGCTTTTCCATTGACACTCAAATTGCGCAAATATAACTTGTGCATAAAAATTTGCCTAATGGAAAAAACAATTTCACCAAAACTCTCATTTTTTGATGAAATTTTTTTGTGCTTGCAAGAGGTGGGATTTCAGATGTAGTGAAGTTGGTATGTCACGCAAAACTGCAATGGAAAGACCTTTTTGTGCAACTAGAGCGATGTGAACAAAAAATGTTACAACAAGCAAGGAAGAAGACCTTTAAAACAGACACGGTGCGGTATGTGTGGACATACAAGGAAACCGAATAATTTTTAAATTTAGTATGGGATACAGGGGTAATGAGCATTCTAGATTCAAAACAACAGATATTTATGTTCGTCACCATATTTATGGAATGGCTTTTCATGACATTGCATGATAATAAATAAAGAAATCATTGCATTTGTGATTTAATGGAAAAAACGACATTACGCACTTCTGTTTTTTCAACATTTAGTAAATGTCGGTAGAGTTTTGCACCTAGTGATGTCTGTCTATTATGGGCTGTCTGGGTGTTTGGAATAATGCTTACTGGTGTGTGTTCTGAGTCATGCCGTGGCTCAGCTGTGCGTCTGCAACATCACAGCGTCAGATCACGGCCCCCATCAATGGCTTTCCGCCCGCCGTCGTCATTGAGCCAGAGCTGCTACATGAGCATGTTTATGTGATGATGGTTGAACCTGGCATGTCATTGGGGATGAGGCTGTTGGTTCCATAATGAACCGCCCTGGACTGATGAGAGAGACCACGGCGTCTGGACAGTACAAGCTCTCTTATAAATCAGGAATGTTCTGAATTATTCAACACATCTTTTCCCCCGAAGGACATGGAAAAAAAAAAAGAAAAGGGGGGGAGGGAGAAAGATGACCACCAGTAAAGAAGGGAGTGAAGGGAATATAAGAGTGAGGACAGAGGTGAAGGAGCGCTGGAAGGGTGAGGAAAGAAGAGGTGAAGAAGAGATGAAGAAGAGGAAGAAGAGATGAAGAAAAGGAGGGATGAGGAAGAGGAGAGGAAGAAATGAAGAAGAGGTGAAGAAGAAGGAGGTGTTTGGTTTTCTCAGGGCAGATTTTTACATTTGGTAGGTTTTTTTTGTTTTGTTTTTTGCTGTTTTTGTTCCAACACCTTCAGGCTTTTTTGGCCCTTGCTGACACCCTTACTTTCCTTCCATCATTTCTTTCCTTCCCTTCGCCCTTTCCTTCCATCCTTACTTTTCTTCCCTCTGTCCTTTCCTTCCATTCTTCCTCCCCTTCCCTCCGCCCTCTTCTTCCATCCTTACTTACCTTCTTATTTATTTCAGTTTTCATTCCCCTCTCCTTTTCTTTTCCTCTCCCATCCCTTCCCTCACTTCTTCTTTCTCAGTATAGCTCTTTTTCCATATTTCTGGTATGCTACCTTCTCTCCCCGGCCAGAGTTGCCATGGTGATGTGTGTTTTTTTTATGTAGTGAAAGCTTCATCCAATGCCGCCCCCCCCCTCCCTTCTTATGGGTTGCTCTTTGTCTTTTGTTTCTTCCTGGCAGTTTGTCTATGCAGAGGATGCAGCCACTGTTTTTCCTGGTAGATCCTGAGGTGTTTCGCTGCCGGATCCGTTACTATTAGCTCAGTCTGTTTCTCTTTCTCTGTAACATACAGACAGTGGGCGTGGTTTGGTGTTAAGAACAGGTATCTCCCTCTCCACTTTTTTTCACCTTCTGACTTTCTCCTCCTTTATCTCCTCATATATTTCCATTTCCATTATTTCTGTTTTTCACCTTCTCTGTCACGACTGTGCTTTCTTCTCTGCATGTCCTCATTTTTCCTCACCTGTCCACCCCTCTCTTCCTCTTCTTGTCTCTTACCCCCCCAGTCATCCACCCACCCACCACCCAACGCTGCCTTCCTCTCTGCAGCTCATTGTAATCTATGTGTGTGTCTGTGTTAAATTCAGCAGAGTGCACACTCAGTGGTCTGGCACTGGTGCAGTGTGTGAAAGTATCTGTGTATCTGTCAAGGTTTGCTGGAAACAGCAGTGGGAGACAGGAAGGAGAGAGGGAAAGGGAGGAAGACAAGGAGCAGCCAATGGAATGGAGAGAGTGAAAAGTATTTAGGAAAGAGGGAAACCCCATTTACGGTGAAATGGAAGCAAGGTTTAGTGGCATGAAGCTAGAAATTAACTGAACCAGCAGAGATAAGATAAGGATGTAGATTAGATTAACCCATTCACTGCAAAAAAAGGCCTGTACAAAAACACGAAAATTAAAGTCATTATTAGGTTAAAATGTCTTATTTCAAGTCTTTATAGTAGTGTTTTTTTAATCCATGGTGTGTGTATACAGCTCTGGAAAATTTAAGAGACCACTGAAATTTCCTCTGAAATCAGCATGTCTGCATGTATGACAGCCATTCCATTCCTGTGTCTGTTGAATTCCAACACAAGCACACCTTCTTCTTTTTAATAAACACCTGATCCATGTCTTATTTATGAAAACTTGATAAGTGGCAGATAAATTTACTCATCTGCAACAAAACAACAAAACACATGTAAAAATTTCTTGTGGTTGAACAGTTCCTGTGTCCTCCATACTCGTCCCCCAACAATGGAGCTTGTGTTTTTTTTTTTGTTTTTTTTAATAAATATTGCATAAAGTTTATTGTAATATCTAAGTGGGGTAGCTTAAGATGAAAATTCTTGGAACATGGAAAACAATATTAACAAGATTAAGTCTCAATAAGTAAATCAATCTAGAACATGATCTTTCAAGATAAATATTCCAAATTCAAGTCAGTTTATCTAAGTCAGATATTAGTTTTTTGCAGTGTGGGGAGATTTTACAAGAAAACAAGAGAAAAAAAGAATACAAGCTTCTAAATAGAATAGATGAAGTCAGAGATATGACAGTGTCACAAAAGCACTGCAAGATGAAAATATGAACAAGACTGAACAGTTCATTTACACTGGGTCACTGAAGTCATGACTTTACTTCCTAAAAATGACTCGTGTGTTTGTTTCTGTAGAATCAGACACTGAATGCAGCAAAATCTGAAAATCTGCCTGGAGATAAAGATTTCCCAGGAGCTGTTTAACCCTTCATACGGCACTGATAGAAATACTGTGATATTCAACATTTCCAGACACCTGTTAACATCCACATTATCCCTTTGAACATCATTCCTCACATTAGTACCATTACTTCATTGTACCTAACAAAGCAGATCCACTCACTGTTCATGCAGAGGTGGACCTTACAGACCCTGTAGACCACATTAGTCCTGAGATTGGTGACTCTCTGTCCTCACTGGGACTGTTCCTGTCACTGTCTTGTAATGTTTGCGGAAATTACCAAAAATAGTCACTTGCCCAATAAAGGGTTAAGTTACCTACATGATTATAATGCATCCCATAATAGATGAAAACCATATCAGATACCAGGGTTATTGACTGATCATCTCTAATCTGTTTCCTGTTTTCAGACCCTCGTAAACATTTCACAAACATTCAGTCTAGTTTGGAGAAACTGGGACAAACGGACTGTGATGCTGTTTTTTACTGTAAAAATGAGTTTTCTAGGGAAAGATGCTGACACTTTTGGACTATTCATGATAGATACATGAATGCGTCAGGAGATTTTCTAAGGTACACGGTGTTGTGAATGACAGTAAAGAAAGACACATCCATGCTTAAGTATTTGCCTAATTATAACCGGATGAAAACTGTGAAAATAAATGAATAAATGCAAGTTATTTGTACTTTGGAGTCTTTCAGATAGTCAGGAATATATTTGTTTTCATGGTAGACCTTGTTATGCCTGACAAATATCTTTTTGAAAAAAGGATGTAAAATATTTTTTTAATGCCTCCTAAATCAGAACAGTTGATTTCTTTTAGAAAAGTACTAGTTGCAACATGAAACATGAACACGAAAATAGATAACCACCAACATTTGAAAGATCGGATCTGCTTATTCTTTTGTTTTTTAGTTATGCAACTGTGGATCTTCGTTTACAGCAGTTTCCTTGTTGAACTTCGTGCCTTTTTCCTTTCCACTCGTTAGTCCGAAGGTCCGATGGACTATTGGTGTCAGTTGTCGTCCGTCCATCCATCTGTAAACAATTTTTCAAAAAACTAAAAACTAAAATTACATTATGAAAATGTTTACATCTATAAAGTTTCCTTTAAAAATGTGAATTACATGAACAACCACGAACAATGTGAAGTTTATTAAGAAAAATAAGTGCAGTTTTAACAATATTAGCCTATGTCTCATGCATTACAATTTACAGATCACAGTGGATCTACAAATACACAAAACATTTAGTAACAGGCTAAATATGATTAAAATTTGTCTTCTATTAGGACATTTCAGGTTGGTCATTTTTGTTCAGGTTTGTCAGTTTTTTTATGGTCAGATAGTTTGTAAATGTAAACATTTTTATGCAATTTTATTTGTTTTACTCTAAAACAAAGACAAAACATTTGGACATGTCATTATTTATAGGTTATAATATTATTTTTCTGGTCCGACCCACTTAAGATCACATTCAGATTCTGTACGTGACTCCTAAATTAAAATTATTTTAACATTCTTGATTTTTAATATGTCCAGTGTCATTTTTGCATTTTGCAAATTCACCCCAGGGGCTAGATTGGATTCTATGGTGGGCTGGTTTTGGCCCGCAGGCCGCATGCTTGACCCTTGCTCTAAATGATCAAGGTCAAATCCACCAAGGATTTTTAGAATTTGATTTGAGCTCCATAAAAACACAAACTAGCTGTTCCCTTTCAACTACAGTCTAATACATGTATATTAATTAGTACTTTGTGTGGATAACTGTAATTGACCACAAAAGTACCTGGATCCACTTTTACTGTATATGTCACCAAAACTAATGCAGAGCAAATACAAGTATTTTTGGAAGGACAGACGCAACCAATGTTGGTGATGCAC
>JAPTMW010000028.1:6445530-6455811 GCA_029822955.1 Ostorhinchus angustatus
AAGCTTAATTAAATAATTTCATAGCCTCTTCATTTATCACTGTTTAGAGGTCTCTGGCAGTGTGAATTTAATAAAGACAGTTTTAAAGATATTCTCTGCATCTGAGTCCTGTTTTGAGTCCTGGCCTGACAGGAAACACTTTTACAAATTGACCAAAACACTTGGAGTTTAACAAAACTTGAGATCCTATCTTCTGACTTGCATCAATCAGAGAACCATCAATGCTTACACTCTTCCTTCTTAGGAACTTTTCTTTTTGTCAGTTCCTAAAGTTGGAACTGAACAGGGGAAAAAGGCCTTCCAGTTTGCGGCTCCATTCACCTGGAACAAACTACAAAAGGACCTAAAACTTAAAGAACTAGTTTCGCTGGACACTTTTAAGAGGATGTTGTCTGAGACATCTGGTTGCAGATGTTTTATCTAATGTACTTTTTGGGCACTTTCAGCCAAGGTTTGCCTTGGTTTTGTTTACCTTGATATATTGAAAATTTGTTTTAATTTGTTTTTATTTTTTTTAAGAATGAAAGTTTGCTTAACTATTTATTGTACTGCTGTTTGTCTTGGCCAGGACACTCTTGGAATAGAGATTTTTAATCTCAATGAGGTTTTCCTGGTTAAATAAAAATAAAATAAAGTGTTCTATCTATGATGAGGAGGGATCCTCTCATCAGGCCAGGTATGATGCTGGAAGTTCAGACAGTGATGAATACTATCAAGATGAAGCTGTAGCCTAGACAAGCACAGACATTAAAGACCCAACAACAGCACAGGCCACAGTCAGTAAGAAGTCAGTGAAAGGTAATGCAAAATGGAAAGAATAGACATGGAGAAAATTACAATGTCAAGCTCTGATCTGTTGATTTCATTACTTGTGTTAAGTAGAGTGGATCTGTGTTTCAAACAGTTTGCCACCAATGAAATGGTAGAGGAAATTGCAGAACAAACAAACCTGTATAGTGTACAAAAAGATGGTAAGCATAAATGTCAAATGGATAGAGCAGGTTGAAGACATGTCCATGCATATGAGTTAGTACAGATGTCCTGTGTGAGTCCACTGGGAGATGGAGACCAACCTCCCTGTAGTTTGTGATGCAGTGTCTTGTGATCGGTTTCTGAAATTGCTGGAAATGATTCACTTTCAGGACAACCCTAGTGTGTCTGATGATGTGAAGAAAGATAAACTGTGAAGGCTCAGGCCTTGGTTACAAATTCTGTGAAACCAGGTTTGTCTACACAACTCCTGAGAATGCCATGCAATTGTGGAAAAAAAAACTGCATGAAATGTTCTATATTTTCAAAAATATAAGCAAAATTTATTTTAGTATGTAAAGTTAACATTGTTGTGAGAAAAAAGTAGCACAAAAATGCTTAATGTATCAAATGTGCTCCCAAAAAAAAAAAAAAAAAAATTTAAAAAATCATAAACCAAATGATAAACATTTTTGTTTGGATTTTGTTAAAAGGCCAGATAAACACCTCAATTCCCAAAATTTTGAATTTTGTCGCTAGTTTTTGATGGGTCAGGATGGTTCTTAGGGTTGTTCTGAACACAGTGCATTAAACAAGAAGGAGCTTTCAAGTAGGAAAGGAGACTGAAGACAGTTGCAACACTTGCATATCTCTGTCATAACTCAGGCATTCCTTTGACCAGAACAAGGGCGAAGCATATGGGCTCCCAAACGAAGCAACGCAGTCAGCCTAGTACCATTGATAGGTTCTGTTACTAGATCATAGTCTGTGTAAAATGAATACAAGTAGCTACCTTAAAAATGTTTGATTCCACTGGGTGCACATTCTAAAAAGTTCTGCCTCACTAAGACATGCACTGAACTTCTCACCTGAAACACTGCATCAAAAATATTTTTCCATGTGTCATTCTGGTCGCATTCATTTTACTTGGACTGCTCAGGTCCATCTTGAAATTCTTCCTCTATTAGTAAGATTCCAGGGCTAATAAGTTGTTTTCACTGCATTAGTGATTACTTGCTATTTGCATGTAATCAATAGATGATTTGCTACATAAAGAGCACGATCAGAATACCTTGTTTACTGTTTCTCCAATCCATTTGTCTGAAACTCACTTGAGTTCAGGGGCCATCTATGATCTCAAGATCACATTGGGCTGAATGTGAAAACCTGAACTAAAACGAGCTTGACATCCCAACTATTAATAATTCAGTCTAATTTTTGCTCACAAATTCATTCAATTTCCAGAGGAAATGATGTGTTACAGTTACTACATGCAAGTATAAGGAAAAAGTGGCAAGGACGAGATCATGTATGAGTGTGTCACTGGAGACACACATATATTATCAATAAGATGAGTAAAAAAAATCTACATGAATAGCAGCTACCCTCTTTAAGGATGTGCACATTGGGAAGTGTGCAATATAATTAACATATAACCAATTCAATTATGTAAATAGTGTTTGTAAATGATTCTGTCCCAGGTTTTTTGACCTAAGGCAGAGGCAGATGGCCATACTCTAAGAATCAGAGTCTGCTCTAGGTTTCTGCCTGTTAAAAGGAAGCTTTTCCTCACCACTGTCACTGTCACTGTCAAACTACTGGCATCAAAACTGCAGTTCAGAAACCAACAGGTGACATGACAATTCCTCTGACCACTAATTATACATATTTCATGGTCAGGTAGAACATTTACAAAAAATAAAGAAATAAGTCAATGCAATAATCTCAGTAATGCACCAAAAGGTTGTGGATGTCCACAGAACACCAGAGATCATTTTCCACATCATGTTATGATGATTTTTGCATTTTCTGTCTTTTTCTATTTTATTACAAAACAGTGAAACACAAAACCGTATGTGTGTATTACATAATTCTCTTGATATAAACAGGCCTTCTGCAGGGCTACAGCTGTTCTCTTGCATAAATATGTTGGAGGAACATCAGCAAAATCATCAGTGTGTTGGGAAGGATACTGGCTCAATGCTCCATCAAAAACAAATATTTCTCATAGGGCTTGGCAAGTTCATGACCACTTACTTTCCTGTGTCACCTGATGCAACATGGAAAATATGAAATACCCCCCCCCCACACACACACACACACACACAGTGGGCCATACTTGTTTTGTTTGCTTTGTAAAGTATATATCACTTCACTTTTTTTGTTTCACAGTTTATTGTACAGTTTGTTTTACTGAAGAAAATATCAATAATAAAACCACACAAAGATTTCACTTTAGCTTGCTTTCAAGTAGTGCTTTCAGACACATTGGTAAAATGGTAAATTTAGTGCACTTATGTAGCACAATTTATACATCTTCATGGTACACAAAGCACTTTACAAAGCCTCACATTCACCCATTCATGCACACACTCCTACACCAATAGGCGGCTGTCGCCATGCAAGGCACTGCCAGACCCTACTGGGAGCAATTTAGGATTCAGTGTCTTTCCCAAGGATACTTCAACATATGGATAGTCAGTGCCAGGGTTCAAACTACTGCTATTCCTACATATCAGTCAGTGACTTTACAGTGTATTAGCACTTTAAATCATAGCATATGCAGTGTCATGTTTTTCATTTAATTTGTTTTAACATTTTTTTGTATTTCATCAACTTGAGTCATAAACAAAAATACTCAGTAACTGACATATTTCTAACCCTTTAAATGCCACGTTTGTAATGTAAACAAACCATATTTTGCCTGGTGTATCTCAATGATTAACAGCATTATGCATTATTATTTTTTGTGCTAAGTCAAATGTTCTAAAATATGTCAATGTGCACACTTTATAGTGTGAAGTGTGTTAACCCCAGACTCAAAATCATTTTCTATTCATTTATATTTGTAGAAATGGACCATTCTACAATACTGACAAACTGCAGAGCTTCAGCCAATACAATGAAGCACATGTTAATATCATACATGCATGATCTTTTACTGATTCGGGTTTGTCAGATTTTATGAAATGCCTCTTTGGCACCTTTTCAATTAAAACTTGCTAAATGATGATGTGATTTTTGCGGCATGTTCCTTTATATCTGAAGAATCTGATGTGTAGGTCAGATATGCGTAACATCCATCCAGAAGGATCCCGTCTGATGCTGAATACATATAATCTCACATGGAGGTGGTCCAGGACTCATTTGACCACATTCTCTGAACAGGAATCTGTTCTGAGCTCAGCTGAAGTCATCTGTAAAACTCAGCATCCAACAGTGTTGGATGCTGTGTGTAAAGTGTTTTAAAGACATCTGACATTTTCAAGAAACCCACAAAGATATACTGCAAACACTTCAAATGTTTAGCACTGTTTAATAACAATGGACTGACACTCTGACTGTTATGAACTTGCAGTGCAAACAGAAGGATTCAAAGCGCTACACTCTTTTTACATTTTCTAGTGTTACATAATAGATTAAATTCTTTTTTTTTTTTACCTCAAAATTCTAGACACAATATCTGATAAGGACAAAGTGAAAAAAGTATGCAAATGTATTAAAAATAAAAACAAAACTATTACATGTACATAGGCAAAGTATTCACAGCATTTGTTATGACATTCATAATTTACTCAGGTTCATCCTGAGTTCCACTCATGCTTCAGATGTTTCCACAACTTGATTGGAGTTGACCTATGGCCAGTTCACATGATTGGACATGTTTAGGAATGGCACACACCTGTCTATATAAGGTCCCATGGTTGATAGTGCATGTCAGTCTTGAAGCACAGGTAATTATCTATAGACTTCCAAGACAGGATTGTATTGAGGCACAAATCTAGGAAAAGGGTTCAATTTCTGTGGCCTCCATCAAGACCCACAACTGCTTTTGTCACAACTTCCAAATGATTTTTTTTGTCTTTCCCAAGTGATTTAACACTATTTCTAATATTATCCCCTGCATTTTGAATTTTTCAGTAAACTCAGGTATTTTCCTATATTTACATTACTGATCATGTAGATGTTCATAAAACCTCAGAGATATGTCAAAGATGTTTTCAACGAAACTGAACAAAAGGTGACTTTTCAGCTAAATATATCATTAACTGAACAGAAAACCAAGTGTCTCTATCCACTGTCATTTATCGAACTCCATGGGTTTTACTGGTGAATCAATGTAGTAGAAGACGGTGTTTCCACGTTCACTACAGCATCTCAACGTCTAAATGAGTCATAGCTGATGACCATGAAATGACAAACATTTTACTTAAATTATTTACATGTATTGACAGAATTTGTGGGTCAACAGGTATTAAACATTTTACATCTGTAGATGCCTATGGTCAATGGATGTTTGGGTCTTTATGGGTTAAATAAATGGGTATAGATGTACAGAAGTCCCAGAGTTGTTCTTTGGGTGAAGAGAGAGAGGGAGGGTCATATAAAACTTTATGCAGTAGGGTCTGGGAAACGGAATATTAAAAGGGGCGCGCCTCTCCTTTCCAGATCACCCTCATTCCCCTCGTCCTTTTAGCCTGTGCGTAATTGTAGAGAAGAAAAAGAAAATGAACTCTCTGGTAAAGTGGGCGCTCATTCTCCTGGTGCTGTTCTCGGTGATTCTTAACATTGTCCTGCTCGGAATCCACTCCAGCAGGACCTCCAAATGCGCCGCAAAGCGCGTCCATCCGTTGCAAGGAAAACACGACGAGCGCAGCAGCATATTCGCGGACCTGACCCGGGACGAGTACCTGCAGGTCCAACAGTACATGCTGAAGCAGAAAGACTTGGACATATCCACCAAGCAGACCACCGAGCCGTCGCAGAATTTCTTATTCTTAATAGACCTGTCTGTCCCGAAGAAAGCGGAGGCTCTGGCTTATCTGGAAGGAATAGGCTCCAAACCAAAGAGAGAGGCAACCGTGGTGGTGTTTTACGGCGCCCGGGGCTACATCAAGGAGTACGTGGTGGGACCTCTGCCGAATCCAACGACCCACACAGATGTCACCGTGAAAAGATACAAGAAGGAGCTACCTATCAACGCGCGCACCGTCACCATCGGGGAGTATGTCTTACTTTTCAAGTTCCTCACGGATGAGGTGTTCTCTAAGCTGCCCACGCTGCTGAAGGAGAGCTTCGATGTGGATGAGAACAAACAAATAAATGCATTCGAACAGATGCCCCGCGGAGTCCGGACCGGGGACAGAAGAACCTGGATCTCCTTCTTCAGGGACATGAGTGGCATGTACATCCACCCTGTGGGCTTCGAGGTGCAGGTGAACCACGAGAGCGTCAACACGTCTGACTGGAGAGTGGAGCGGCTGTTTTATAACGGACAGTATTTTGACACCGTGGTAGAACTGAAGGAAAAGTACAAATTGGGCTTAGTGAAAAAAATCGTTTACCAGAAGTCTCCTGATTACGGCTCCTTGAAGCCGAAGCACAAACCTCTGCAGATCGGTCCGCAGCTGTTTTACGCAGAGGGAAAGCGCTACAGTGTGCAGAAAAACCACGTCCTGTACATGGACTGGAGCTTCGCTTTCGGACTCAGTGCTCAAACGGGCATGAGGGTGTTCGATGTTCGACACAAGAACCAGAGGATCCTGTACGAGCTGAGCGTGCAGGAGGCCATGTCCGTGTACGGCTCCGCAACTCCGGGGATGATGATGACCAAGTTTCTGGACTCGAGCATCGGAATCGGACGCTTCGCGCACGAACTGGTCCGCGGTGTGGATTGCCCCCACGAGGCTACGTACGTGGACACATACCGTTACATAGACGTGCCAGGCCCGGTCAGGTTTCGGAACTCAATCTGCATCTTTGAGCACAACATGGGCCAGCCGCTGCGGAGGCACTTCGCCGACTTTTTCCACAACAGTTACGGGGGGATGGTGAACAGCGCACTGGTGTTCAGGACCATCACAGCCATAGGGAACTACGATTACATGTGGGATTTCATCTTCTACCAGAGCGGCTCCGTGGAAGCCAAAGTTCACGCCACTGGTTACATCTCCTCCTCTTACCTGGTGGACGGCAGTCTGAAATATGGTCATCAGCTGGCGCAAAACGTCCTGGGCAACATTCACACACACTTCATGAACTTCAAAGTGGACCTGGATGTTTTGGGTGAGTAGAAATGGGGGTGCACCAGGGGCAGGGGCGTCAGTTGATCAGACCAGTAAAATACCATCATAATAACCTATAAATAATGACAACTCCACATTTTTAATCATTGTTTTAGTGTAAAAAAAAAAAAAAAAAAAAAAAAAAAGTTACATTGCATGAAAATGTTTATACATATTTACAAACTATCCTTTCACAGAAATGTGAATAACATGAACAAATATGAAAAAACTTAAATGTCTTAAGATAAGTAAATGCAAATTTACTCCCACCAAATGAGAATACCCTAGATGCATGACTTGTGAAATTCTGTGCAGACGCCCATGCATTGATCAAAATAGGAATTGAGCAAATAGCCATCTTTATTTATTTACTTATTTGTTATCTGATACAATTTTCCAGTATGAAAGGCAATTATTGTTAAGTCTTTAAACTATTCATCATACAATCTATTATCTTTCCTCTTCTTTTCTTCAGAGAAGCCCAGAGTTCCCCCTCCTCAATCCCCTCCTCCAGTTCCTCAAGGGTAGCTCTGAGTCATGCAGTCCAGCTAAGAGATTTAATTCCTCCAGCATGTCCTTGGATCTCCACCCATATTATCTTTTGATGGTAGCAAATCTACATACAGAGCCTGGCCAAAAATAAAAGTCTCCATCTGGATTTGACTGAGCCAATAGTTCAGATCCTTCCGTTGGATAATTTAACACTAAGGACCAGATCTACTAAAGGTTTGCGTGTATAAAGATGTGGGCAAACTCATTTCACACGCAAAAAAAAGTACAAACTGATTCACTAACAGTGCACACTGAGGGTTGCGTCTTTCTGGTGCAAAATAGCATGTCTGCATCCAGTTAGTACGTTTGCTGCAATGAATATGCAATATGGGGCGTTTACACGCAATTGTGCATGTGCTGGGAGGAGAAAATGTAAATATATCAATTTAGTACATGCAAAATGATTTATCAAACCCCAAAGCAATTTTGCTCATAGAAACGTCTATAATGCGTCTATATTTAACATGTCTCAAAGGGAGGTGCAAACAGTTTGTATGGTTAATTTGCGCATATATGGCTGTGGTCAACAACCAGTAGTGTGTGCAGAATCCTTCAATAAATAGGCTGGTCTCCAAGACTTTACACCTGTTGACATTTGCACAAGCAATCTTAGTATAAATCACCTGCAAACCGCGGTTCAACCCCACATGCAAAATTTTAGATTGCATGCAAATTAGTACATGCAAATTGGGATCGTAGTAGATCTGGCCCTAACTGATGCAGTAAGTAGCCTCTGGTTTCTGAAACAACCATCAGCTGGAGATCATAAAGACTGGACAATGCCAAGATTTGTAAGGCTCAAATTGCAAAAGAGTAATTCAGGGAGCATGAGAATTTTTTATTATGATTGGCTGCCAACAAAATTCAGACCTGAACCCCAGTCTTTGGGATCTGCAGGAAATGTGACCTGTAACCAAAGCTAAACGCAATCCAGTCAAATGAAAAAATGTCACCCTCCATAGGAGAATAGAAATGTCCAATTTTGGAAGATGATCACTGTTTGTGTCATTTCTTGTCTAGGAGTGAAGAACATATTCCAGACCAAAGACATGGAGTATGCTAATGTATCCCTTCCATGGATGCCAGAGCACTATGCCATGGTCCCTCACCTCATAGAGAAACAACTCAAAACTGAAAAGGTTTACTTATTTCACTCTCTTTACATCTTTATACATCTGATATTGTTAAAAAAAAGAATGAAAACAAGCACAGGAAAGTTGCTCATTTGTGCACAATACCAAAACCAAACCACACAGCCCAAAAAAGCAGACTCCTGGCCATAAAAATCACCCATGTCTTTGCTTCTGTGTAGAGCAGATTAACTACAGTACATAAGGGTAAAATCAGTGGGGTAACAAGTATAGACCTCTAATAGTATCCACTTGTAGTCATTTAGTACATTATTCTTCTGTTAATACTGTTTGGGCTAGTGGAAAAACTTTGTATGTTGAATATAGCATTTTTATAGGTTGTCAATGGTATTACACTTTCAGATACTTGCGACTTTGAAGCTGAGATCCTTGTCCATTGGTTTAGAAATGATCTTACATGGGTATTAACCTCTTAATGTCTGAATTTGCATACAAGTATAACAAAAATAAATTGTTTTTGCCTTCACACACCTGCTAAAATGGTAGAAGTGGAATGCTGAAGGGGAAATTATTGATTTGACTATACACATTGAACGAATTAGATAGAAATTTGGATATTGATGCAACGTACTCTGGGCACAAAACTGTTTTCAGTGTTTTGATTAGGTTCGTATCAACTATGCCCAAACTGGAATTGGGGGAATACATACACTATCGCAGCTGATTCTGTAATGGAAACTGTTAAATGCAAATGTACAGGAGTTGACGTTAAGGGGATAGAAATTCCATGCACTCCCACTAAGGCTTAGGGTTCGATAAAAAGATAAAATGTCTTTAGATGCTTACAAAAGGTGCTTTCACACCTATGTTTTTCAGTCAGGACCTGGATTCAAACCAAATTTGCAGACACCATGGTTTGGTTCATTCAGAGTAAAAAGTCTTTGTAGATGTATTAGACTTTCTGGAGTTTCTGGAGGTCTGGAGGCTTTCTGGACATATTTTGGACTGTCACGGAAAGCTACACACAGCTAATAACACCAGTAAACAAAAGAAGAACAACAAACAAAGTAGAAGAAAATTTAACAACATGACAACATCTGATATAGCGCATCTAAAAGCTAATCGGTGTCAAGTACAGGGAGATACGACATTGGAGATGATGACAGCAGGATGGAGGCTAGGTATGAAGGAAATGATGTGTAATCCACCTCCTAAATGAAATGGTGAAAGCAAAACTAACTGGACAAAATATATACAATGTACTAATGTGAAATTACAAAAGATTAGCTATTAGATGTGTCCTCACTTCTGGACTAATACTGAACTGTGAGTCTACTGTCAATGTTCCAAAGGAGGCAGCTCTGCGTTATGACAGAAAGACACCTCGCTACCTCCACATTGCCAGTAATGAGACCAACCGTTGGGGTCACCAGCGCTCCTACAGATTGCAGGTGTTCGGCTTCCCCGGGGACCATCTCCCAGAGAACCAGGCTGAGGAGCGCTCCATGTCCTGGGCCAGGTAACACCCAACACTCCCTACTCCTGCACATGTTAATAGCAATATTTCCAACTCCTCAGTAAGGAAAGTATCTATGTCTGTCCTA
>JAPTMW010000028.1:6535343-6546708 GCA_029822955.1 Ostorhinchus angustatus
TAAATGCAATTTTAACAATATTCTACCTGTTACTCTATGTTTTGTGTATTTGTAGATCCACTGTGATTTGTAAATTGTAATGTACATGTGTAAATAATGTGAGGCATAATGTTAAAATTGCACTTATTTTTCTGAAGACATTTCCACTGTTCATGTTGTTAACATTTTTAAGGAAACTTTGCAGAAATAAACATTTTCTTAATGTAACTTAACTTTTTTTCACTGTTATTATTTTACTGGTCTGGCCCCCTTCAGATCATATTGGGCTGAATGTGGAACTGAACTAAAATGAGTTTGACACCCCTGACCTACTGGTTTCATGTAGAACTGAATCAACATTAGACAAGCTAAATGCCTGGAAAATAGATGTACAAGAAGACATTCAAGAGGCAGACTGGAATGATACATGTTTAAAAGCACAAAAACAGACAATAAATTCATCCAATCATGTGGTACAATCATTGCTCCTTTGCACATGCTCTGAGGATCCGGCACATCCAGCTCCAGCTGCTACTGCATAGAGCAGAGGTGTACAAAGGGGGTTGGGGAGGGTTGGGAAATCACATTACACACATGTGAGCACTGTAAAAAAAAAAAAAAAAAAGCCAAAGAAAAGGACGATACGCTATGTAAAATATATGAATGATTAGCATATTTCAAGGTAGACTGAGCACAAAGGATCTGAGAGGTGGTCTAAGACAAAGAGATAATCATTGATCTTGTGAGTGCATGATCTATATACATACTCACACTACGCTGTTACAAATATGTAGCAGTCTGAACACGCACACACACACACACACAGACACACACACACACACACACACACAAATACATACATACAGATACCCAGTGTACCTCATTTCTTTTACACTCTCCATCCATCATCCTTCCCTCCCCCTTTCCCTTCCCTCCCTCCCTCTCCCTCCCTGACTCTGCTGTTATCAATGGGATTGCAGCAGTCAGGACATTTGGGCTGAATTAACAGCATTCCAGCACTCTTGTTAGTGTGATATTGGCGCCCCCTATCTGCACTCTATCAGAATACCCACTGCTTGGCATATACTGCATTGGCCCAAACCTATCCTCCTCCACCAGTCATCACATAAACCTGCAATCAAGGATTCATGTTAAGAAGATTTGGATGCAGATTTGGACGTGTTTCCCAGTAATTAGTTCAGTAAAAAACAACAAGCATGAAAATGTAGGTGCTGACACTTTCCTCTCTGTGTGTTCTGTTTGAATCTCTGCAGTATGTGGCATTCGGCTCGCTCTTTTTCATCCTCCTCTCCATCTCCACCTTCTGCTTGGAGACCCACGAAGCCTTCAACACCATCTACAACAAAACGGAGAATGTCACCATTGGCAACGTGACACATGAAGAGGTACAGTGAACTTTTAATTAAGAAGTCCCACTACAAACTCATCATTACACCCCTTTTCATGAATAAGTAAGTCTAAAGCAAAATGTCAAAGACCTTTCGCTTCCAATGCTTTCACACCTACTTCTGATGAACATGTAAACTTTTCCAAGTGTGACACCCCAGACAACAGCACAGGTCAAACAGCAGGACTTTGGTCTTTGGTAGAACCCAAAAAGGTGGTCTTGGTCATGTCAAGCTGATCAATGGTTCAGGTCATTTACAGTGTGTGATTTTGGATGGTTAGAATTACAGATAAAGATAAATAAACATGATGGCAGAACAATGTGCCAATCTCAGACACATATATCTATGTGGGTGAGGTTGTATTCGTCTGCATTCAAAGTTGCAGTGTAATAGCAAAATAAGCACATAAAATGTATGTTTTGTAACAATAACATAGCTCTTGATTTAGGCTTTCCTTATACAATTATATTAAAACCATTAATTATTTGTATTTTTTCTTTCAAGCAAATGCTAATTTAAGTGGAGATTGTCAATTTGACCATAGCACATAAAATACATTGAAATTTGAGCCAATCAGGTATAATGGTCATTAGTAATGAAAAAGTAATAAAACAGATTTTCCTGTTTCAGAAGATGGAGATGGTTTTATTGATGCCACACCATTATTTTCAGTGTCCTGACTAGGTACATATGAAATATGTCCAAACCGGCATTGGAGGAACACATACGCTATCTTTCATTCTGTAACGGAAACAGTTTGATGAAATTTGCAACCATTAGATGTTAAGGGGTTAAAACACCATTATTTATCAGAGGTAGTGCTAGCTTCGGTGTATGTTGCCTTGCCTAACTCAGTATTTACATACATACAATTACTTTACAGCAGCAGCTATCAATTATTTTTATAACCGCCTAATCTATAGATTATTTTCTGTGATCCAATTCAATTCAATGATTATATGAGTAGGCAAAAAATTTAAATTCTATAAACATGAAAAAGAATGTCTGAAAATGACATCCTTCATTCTAGAACCAGCTGAAACAGCAACCACTAAAAGTATAAAGTTTAAAGGATACCTAAAAATATCTATATAGAAATAACAACAGTAACAACAGTATAAAAATATATACAAATAACGTGAAATGGCATCTACAAACAATATGTGCACTGCAGTTTTCAACACATTTGTATCCAACTTACTAACTTACTAACAACTTAACGTGGAACTGACATACAAGTTTGTGTTGATCCTGGAGTCATGTGTGTCACAATAAGCATCCATGTGAAACACAACAGTAGAAACAATGTTTAGCGCCAGCAAAATAAAAAAACAAAGCATCGATTCAAGAATTTTGTAATGAAATAAAAATGTTTAATCAAGTCCAGTCAAATAATTATTTCATTGTTCCTCTTTTAAATTCCGTCCATAAATTATCATTGAATATTTCTGTTGAGTGGAAAATTTTCCATGGCAGAGTGTGTTAAGACAACAATTTGTGTACACTTTGTGCATTTCATGAGACCTGCTCTTACTACTCAGAATTCATAGTATAAATAAATTGGTAAAAAAAAAAAAAAAAATTGACTAATTATTTTTTCTCTGTTTTTCTATCACATTCCAGATAGTATATGAAGTGGTCACCGATGGTTGGCTTACATATGTGGAGGGTGTCTGCGTCATCTGGTTCACCATTGAGGTGATGCTGCGTGTCATCTTCTGCCCCGATAAGGCCGAGTTCTTCCGCAGCGCCCTTAACATCATAGACTTTGTGGCCATTGTGCCCTTTTACCTGGAGGTGGCGCTAAGTGGCCTTTCCTCCAAAACAGCCAAAGACGTGCTAAGCTTCCTGCGTGTGGTGCGTTTTGTGCGTATCCTGCGTATATTTAAGCTCACCCGCCACTTTGTTGGTTTGCGGGTCTTGGGTCACACTTTGCGTGCAAGTACCAACGAGTTCCTTTTGCTTATCATTTTCTTGGCGCTGGGTGTCCTTATCTTTGCGACCATGATCTACTACGCTGAACGCATTGGTGCTGACCCAGATGATCCAACAGCTGCAGCCCACACCAATTTCAAGAACATCCCAATTGGCTTCTGGTGGGCTGTAGTAACTATGACTACGCTGGGCTACGGGGACATGTACCCAGAAACATGGTCTGGGATGCTGGTGGGCGCCCTCTGCGCCTTGGCTGGTGTGCTCACCATCGCCATGCCTGTGCCAGTTATTGTCAACAACTTTGGCATGTACTACTCCCTGGCCATGGCTAAGCAGAAGCTTCCCAAGAAGAGGAACAAGCACATCCCCAGAGCACCACAGCCAGGCAGCCCCAACTACTGCAAACCAGACGCACTGGCCATGGCAACTGCTTCGCCCCAGAGGTTGATGGGTAATGTGCTTGGGCCAGGCATGGTGGGATCCGGCAGCATGATGGGGACCGGAGACTGCCCATTGGCACAGGAGGAGATCATTGAGATAAACAGAGCAGGTGAGCAATTACAGAACAGAACCTGCATGTGATTTCACAATGCTAGTATCATTTATTCTCAATGATGCCAATTTAGCACTTTTGTTGCTAGATTTATCAACTTTTTAGAGTACCCCAGCCACTTTTTTTTAAAGCACTGCACAGCAAAGCACAGCAAATTTAGCTACTTTTAAAATTTCTTTGGAAACTGTTACCAAATTTTGAAAAGCGATTCAAACGCTAAAACACATTACTTTTCTCTGTGAATTACATGAAATGGTTTTCTCTGTCACAGTCAGAAAAACACAATGTCTGTCTGCCTAGCTGCAAAAGTCAGTGCTGACAAGTTATCCACTTTGTTGGTGTATTTAGTGATTTTTCAGACCCCTCTAGAGACTCTTCATCAAAAAAGCAACAAATGTATCTATCTGGTGTTATTGGAGACTTTTGGAAACTCTGTGAAAGCATGTATGTAAATCATTGCACTGAATATAAATCAGTCCTTTGCCATTGACAGTTTTCTCTTTTAACAGACTGAAAATGAGAAATGTTATGGTTAAAAATGTTAGTGTTTTCCCGTGACTTGTTTTAGGCGCCTAAGTGGACCGTGAGGTTAAACATCATGTGCTGCTCACTTGTAATACCTCTCGGGCAAACATAGTGTAAGATAATAATATCTATAATTTAGATTAGATTGTCTTTGTGTGAAATTTATTACACACATATTTCTATTTGAAAGTACTAACTATTATAACTGCACAAGGCCATTTGACCTTGAAAAATAAATCAAGGTGCCCTATATCCAGTAGGCTTCTGCTCCAGGCCAAGATGCATCCACAGTATAAATTTGGTGCAGATATTTCAATTCATTATTCAGATAATGCGATTATGTCATTGAATGGACAGACAGATGGACAGCCAACGGACAGACAGATGACAAAACGATTACAATACCCCTTTGGCCGGGGTTGGTAAAAACCAAATCAAAGTGAAGAAAATGAAGCTAAAAACTAAACAAACATAAATAAATAAATAACTACAGCCTTCGCCCATAAGTAGCTGGGATTGGCTTCAGTGGCCACCCCCCCGACCCTGGTAAGGATAAAGTAAGTTCAGAAAATGAATGAATGAATGAATGAAAAATAAATAACTTAAGTAACTCCTCCAGAGTGTCTCTTTTGGCTCACTTTAGCTGATCCCCAAGCCTGGATAAAGGAGGAGGGTTGGAATTGGCACATAAAAAAACAAGAATTGACCGAGTATAGTTCATTTGTAGTTCTAAACATATTTTTAGTTATTCCTCTCTCCTACATCGTTCATTACAACTACATGCACATTTCTACTTATGCAAATTAGGTGATGATGTCATTTAGCAACTTCTAGTGACTTTTAGGATAGACAATAGTTTACTTTCCTAACTGAGGACTTGGAAACACTGCTCAATCTTAACCTTGAATATGATCTACTTTTAAGAGGACCATAAAGATGGATATCTTAAAAAAAAGTTTAGAAAAGTTTTAAGCATCACGGTCATCTACAGATGTGTAGTATTAATGGCATTAGCAAAGGCAGTAATGCTAACGAGATTGAGAGTCTGTTTATGGTGACACTTAGGTCAGCTGCCTAGTTTTTATTTCAACAACAACAAATCACACACAGAGGAGCTTTCTGATTGGTGGCAACTTGCCTCCATCTCATAAGAGGTGAGAAAAATGTGAGTCAGATCGTGGCTCATGCCATCTGGTAGAAAGATCATATTATGATCTCTTGATGATCAACATCTCAAATGATAACCAAAAAACTCTATAAGTTTCCTTATTTTTGCATGTTTTCAAGTGTCGGATCAATATAGAGGGATGTTTTCAAGACTAGTTTGTTGCTGATAATTTATCTATTAGCCAATATAGCCTATTAGCCTATTAGTCAATAGCAAATGCAAAAGTGTCAGGGGTCAGCCATGGCCTAGTTGGCTGGAGAGTTGGCTTGTGACCGAAGGGTCGCCGGTTCAATTCATCTGACTGGGCGGTGAGTTGTTGGCTGATGTGCCCTTGAGCAAGGCACTTAACCCCCCCCACCATTTGCTCCCTGGACACCTGACATGGTGAACCCACTGCTCCTAGCATGTGATGCATGATCTAGTGATGGGTTAAAAAACCAGAAGACAAATTTCGGCATGTGGTGTCAAACTACTACTAACAAAATAAAGATTCTATTCAGTTTAAGAATCAGTCAAGGGTCACAAGAAAAACATCCAGCTAATGCTTTTGATCTAGCAGAACACAGGTATTCCTCCATTTTGTCCTTCCACTTTTCACTTACTTGTTGCCATGTGAATTTTGTCGTCTGAATCTGAATCACATGACTGCACACAAGCTATTTCTGACTTTCACCTTGACTTGAATGTCATCAAGAGCTACAGTAAATGTGTCTTGAACATACTGCAGCCAGATTTAGACATACATGAGGCTTTTTTTTTTTTGTTTTACCAGCCATGGGTCCCCTCTTAACTAGATCCTGAATGAGTCCCCATTTGTTGTTGACTGTGTTCAGTGACATTACCAGACAAAAAGACCTGCATGTTAATCTTTACTTTTTTAGAGATCTAGTCCCAGATCCAAATACCACGTTTACTGTAGTTAACCATACATGTGCAATCAGCTAAAACAATTACATGAATCTGTCAAAATGTGGTTCTCAAACCAAAAACAAGAGTTCAGATTTAAAGTGTATAACAGATGTGAGGAGAGTGTATCTAAAAGGTTTTGAAGCTGTAAATAACTTGCTGATGTCCTCGTTCTTTCTGAAGTGGAGTACACTTAAATAGATTTTAATTTATGATGGGACAGGAAAGCTGAAAAAAAAGAAAAAGCTTATTACTCTCTCTCGACAAATCCATCTCCATGCTCTCACAGCCCAGTGCTGAGGCCGACATGCTCAGATAATCCCAGATCGGGTCCATACAGTCATTTCTGAGTGTTGAAACATTGATCCAGACCATCTCGTCTCATCTCTGCTCTGCATCACTGTTTTAATGGACACGTCAGTCATCTGCACTCGTTCTATGTGTGTGTTCATGTCCGGCCAGTGTATGCTTTTACAGGGTTTCAGGTTTAGAATTGTGAATAGTTTGGTCTGTCACAGTGTCTGACAGCACACTGACAAATAATCAGTGTGTATTTGTGGTAGAAGAAGATGTGTTTTTTGGCTCAATTGTTGATTTTTCAATATTTGTATTTAGATGCATGTTGAGGAGATTAGATTGTCAAGATTGTTGTGGCCTTTCAGCACATGTTTTGTGCCATAACTCAAGATTTCAGATTATGATCTGTGGATAGTGGATGCATAGGACTGAATTTATGTATCTTGTTTTTTCCAGGGTTTCTGATGGTGTTTTGGTTTGCTGTAGTGCAGGGTTGGAGGTAGCACCAGGTGGATGATATTGTGCTGAATGTGGCACCTGATCTAAAATGAATTTGACACCCCTTATCTAGGTCACCAGTCTTTTTGGAATAAGATAATTTCTCAAATATTACCTGGTCTGGATCAATTTAAGATTGTAAGTTACTGTGGAATCTTAGACGTAAATTACCTTCAGGGCCACAGAGCCAATGACACATTCATGGAAAGTGACAACATTGATATCCTGTGTGCTGTACACCTCCTTTCCTTCTGTGGATAGGTTTGATATGTATTCTGACAAGTAATGGTACGAATCAGCTTAGTTGTTATCCACTCTAAGGAATACTTTGCCAATTCTCGGGGACTGATGTATTATTTTTCACAACAATGAGGTTTCAGATCCTCTTTTTTGCCTAATAACTCTTTAGGCTGTTTTTGTTGTATCACCCCTATACAACATCGAGACGATTAGTGGTTTGCAACGCATTTAGTAGATATGGTATGAAGTGCATTGTCTCCAAATATTGCACAAGACTTGGGAGAAAGCATGTTGACTATAACAGAACATCTAAAATCTTTGCAACTATTGTTGGAGGGCCAACCTCCAAAGTTGTAGCGAATCAAATTGGATTTTGTACACCACCTCATTTCTTTTGTTCATTTCTTTTATTTTAAATTCAAAAAGCATGTGAAATAGGCAGGGAGACCATTTGTGCATAAGTAAAGGACCCAAGGCATTTTTGCAAAACATGGGCCATGTTTACTTGCTTAAGTTTTCAAAATGATAGGTATGCGGCATTATTGCGGCTGAGTATTTATACTTACACTTGGGTAATCCTGAAGCTGTGAAAGTTTGGGATAAACCATTTATTTCAAGGTATTCCATATATTAGGGCTCATGCATGCATTTGGGGCATGTCGAATTTTACATTCATATCAACGAAAAAGTTTTTATATATAATTTTCCCATTATAGTTATTGAGTTCCTTGCATTAGAAAAGATTGGTTTAAACATTTAGATCATGCATTTATGCTTTCTGGGAGCTGAGATATTGATAATTCACTTTTTGATGGCTGCCATTTTGAAAATAAAAATGGCTGCTACCAGAAGTGTCGAATTACCTATGCCCTATTTTAATATGAAAGAGCATAAGAAATTGTACCTGTGTGCCAATTTTCATGCTGTGTTCATATTTTGAACGATTTTTACCTAATCTACTGTACTATCATGATCCCACAAATTCAGGGCTGAACCAGTTAATCTCTTCATCCTGCTTCATAATACGAGTTTCAGGTTCAGCAGAGACACATTTAAGAATGAGGACAGGGTTACATTTGAGCCTTTTTAAAGATTATATTGTACAGGTTGTAGCCACATGCTGAAGACATAAACTAGAAGATGTTCCTTTTAAAATGGAACTAAAACAACCATTTTGACCTCACACTCAATTATTGACTTATGCACCAATTATCCCAAAAAACAAAACCTTAGGATAGAGGAAAAAGGAAAAAAGAGTGGATATTAAAATTTTGATACACAAAAAGGTTATTTATCAATAAAGAGAACACAACCAACTATGGAAGAGATCCCAAATGAGCCCCCTCTTCTTGTTAACTGTTCAGTGAGAAAACCATGCATATAAACCATAGCAAACTACCACGTCTTGTGTTCAATCATTTGTGACAAGCCCAATCTGCTGCTAAAAGTACACTGGGCATTGCAGTCTGTGTGTGTGTGTGTGTGTGTGTGTGTCTGTGTGTGTGTGTGTGGTGGTGGTGGGGGGCTGTTGTGTATGGATGTGTATTTGTTCATACACCATTCTGTTTTGTGTCTGTAGGTTTTGAGCAGTAAGTCATATCCAAATAGATTTGACAGTTTTGAAAACTACGAACACTGTTTCCCCTGTAACCACATCCCCTGTTAAATGTGTGTTCAGTGCAGTGGATATCTTCTTTCACCGTTTTGTGTTTGTCATTCTTCAGATGTTAAATGTCTGTGAGTGGACACACTGCTTCACTGCAGTGGATCAGTCATGTGATCACAAAGCACTAATATTCCTTCACACCCCCTCCCTCGTTCTCTTATTTTCCTCCTTTTTCCATCATAACATCATTTTACACCATCATTTTAATATCTCTGCCTGTCTTCATCATTTTTACCCTGTGGCTGAGGGGTATTGTAATCATTTTGTCGTCTGTCTGTCCGTATTTCCATCTGTCTGTCCATTCAATGACATAAACATATTATCTGAAGAATGCATTGAGATATCTGCACCACATTTATACTGTGGATGCATCTTAGCATGGAGCAGAAGCCTATTGAAAATAGGTCACCTTGACCTACTTTTGCAAGGTCAGATGGCCTTGTGCCTTGAGCAGTTATAATATTGGAGTACTTTCAAATATAAATATGTATGTAATAGGTTTTATACAAAGACAATCTAATCTAAATTATAGGGTTATAACTTTCAACTTAATCTTACAGTATATTTGGCTGAGGGGTATTAAAAGTGTGCAGCACGTTATGTTTTCTTCTTCTGTTTCTGACCTCCTTATCCTTTTACCTCATCCTCCTTAGACTTGCTTCTTACCTTTCCTGCTCCTCCTGCTTATCTCCTTTTACCATTTTTATTGGTTTTATGCTCTCAACCCTGCCTTTTCTCCTTCTCCTACCCCACTGATGTTCTTCCTGCTCTCTCCTGATCATTAATCTTCTCTTCCTCCCCTCCTCCCCCTCCTCACTGTCATCTCCCCCATCCTTTCCTTTACAAATTCATGTTCTCTTCTTCCCCATTCCTGCTTTGCTTTAACTCTTTTGTCCTCTAGTCTTTATGTCCTTTCCCATTTTGGAATTTCTTCTCTTCTTACTTTTTTGTCTTTTCCCCTCTTTTTTTTTGTTCTTTGCATTTACTTCCCCCTTCAAAACATATGGGGCTTAAAAAACAAATTTGTGACTGGAGGGGACACGTGCAATGGGAGGCTACTGTGACACTGACCGCTTTAGCTTGATGGAGACCACTAACAGTATGTCACAGTCTCCAAAACAACATAAAAGTCACCGGTAGCACCAGAAAAAGTCACTACATTTGTCACTTGTCACTTTAAAAAGAAAAAAAAAAGTCGCCAAGAAGTTTGAAAAGTCGCCCCCCACCCTGTACACGGTATGGCACAGGCCATACGGACGTACAGCTGCAGGTGCCAATGATGAAGGGGACGTGTATTTACTCATGCTTATTTAAAAAAACCAAAAAAAACAGTGTGCTCAGAGATCTGGGGTTACTGCCAAAATGTCCAGGGCTTAAGCCCAGAATGCCCAGGTCCAACAATGCCCATGACTTCCGCCATCCTCACTAACACAAATGCCACATATAATTTATATGCTGATGACACAGTCATCTATTGCTACTCTTCCTCAATTTCTTAGGCTTTAGACTTTTTACGGACTGCTTTTAATATAGTCCAGTCTCATCTGCAGACATAAAAACTGGTTTTAAAAGCTGACAAAACCAAACTCATTGTATTTTTACATAAATGTGAAATACTAGAGATTACTTAGTGAATAACAACTGCCCAAGGCTTTCTGATAGAGTTACTCACAAGTTCAAAGTAACTGGGATTTCTGGTCAATCAGGAGATTTCTTTCCAAGCTCATATGGTCAACTTGGTCTGCAAAGGGTGGCGCTAAGGTTTTATTATTGTAATAAATCCTGCTTCACCCTCAGAGCTTGTAAATACCTTGTATCAGCTATTTTTTTTTTTTTTACCATTGCTTGACTGTTGCGATATTCTGTATATGAGTACCTTACTAAATGTCTTCAGTCTCTGAATACTTTTTGTCATTGTGCCTTAAGATTCATCACTGGTTGTAGTCGCCTCACTCACTACTGTGAATTGTGCACAAAAACTGAATGGCCTTCTTTGAGTTCTTGAAGGTAAACCCATTGGTTGACCTTGACCCATAAAGCTCTTTTTAGTTTTGCCCCATCTTATTACCTCCGCCAGGAGGTTATAAAATCATCCGCGTTTATTTATTTATTTGTCTGTCTGTTAGCAACTTCACGTCAAAAGTACTCGACGGATCTTCACCAAAATTTAGCCATGTATTGTACACGAT
>JAPTMW010000028.1:6800622-6811458 GCA_029822955.1 Ostorhinchus angustatus
GTTAGATTAGTCGACTAATCGATAAAATAATCGTCCGATTAATCGTTTTAAATATAATCGGTTAGCCCCAGCCCTACTGGTCAGACCTGGTAGACTCAAACAAACAGTGAGGGTATGCCGGGAATGCCTCGCAGAACCCTCTATCCGGGAGATCTTCAACTGCCACCTCCAACAGAACTTCGACCACATCCCGAGGGAGGCTGGGGACATAGAGTCTGAGTGGACCATGTTCAGCATCTTCATTGCCAATATTGCTGTGCAGAGTTTGGTATGAAGGTTGCTAGTGCTTGTCGTGGCAGCAATCCCTGAAACCGTTGGTAGATGCCGGCGATAAGGGGTGCCGCCAATCTGAGGGAGGAATCCTTTAAGGCTGGCACTTGGGACTCCTGAGGCTGTGGACAGGTACCAGCAGATGAAGCGGGCCATGACTTTGGCAGTTGCTGAGGAAAAACTCAGGCGTGGGACGAGTTCAGTGAGGGCATGGAGCTGGACTTTCAGTTGGCCTTGAAGAGGTTCTGGAAAGCTGTCAGGTGGTGGAAGTGAGGCTCCATGAACACAGTTTACAGTGGTGATGGTGTTCTGCTGACCTCAACTGGGGACATCATCAGGCGGTTGGGTGAAAACTTAGAGGACCTTGTAAACCCGGCCTTCACACCTTCTGTGGTGGAAGCAGAGCCTTGGGACTCAGGAGTGGGCTCGCCCATCACCCAATCTCATAGGTAGTTGGACAACTCCTTGGTGGCCGAGCTCCAGAGGTGGATGAAATCCGCCCTGAGTTCCTTAAATTTCTGGATGTTGTGGGGCTGTCTTGGCTAACGCCTCTTCAGCATTGTGTGGAGGACAGGGAGAGTACTTCTGGATTAGGAGATTGGGGTGGTGGTCCCCCTTTTCAAGAAGGGGGGCCAGAGGATGCATTCCAACTACAGGGGGATCACACTCTTCAGCCTCCCTTGGAAGGCCTATGCCAGGATACTGAAAAGGAGAGTCTGACCGATACTTAAACCCAGATTCAGGAGGAACACTGCGGTTTTCGACCTGGCCATGGAACAGTGAACCCACCCTGTACCCTCCACAGACTCCTAGAGGGCTCATGAGAGTTTACTCATCCAATCCAAGTGTTTTGTTGATCTGAAGACGGCATTTGACTGTGTCCCTTGAGATATCTTGCGGGGGGGTACTGCGGGAGTATGGGGTTCGTGGCCTGCTGCTACAGGCCATTAGGTTCTTATATGACTGAAGCCAGAGCTTGTTCCACATTGCCAGTAGCAAGTCAGATTTTGTCTCTATATGGTTTGGACCCGCCAGGGCTGCCCTTTGTCACTGAGTCTGTTCATAACTTTTATGGAAAGAATTTCTATGCACAGTCAGGGGGAGGAGGGGGTCCAGTTTGGGGGCCTCAGGGTCACATCCCTGCTTTTTGCGAATGATGTGGTCTTGCTGGCCTCATCAAGCTCACTTCCAGCTTGCACTAGGGCAGTTTGCAGTGAGTGTGAGGCAGCTGGGATAAAAATCAGCGCCTCCAAGTCCGAGACCATGGTCTTCAGTCGTCAAAGGGTGGAGTGCCCTCTATGGGACAGGGCACTCCACCCTTTGACGACTCTCTGGGTTGGAGAAGAGTTGTTGCCCCAAGTTAAGGAGTTTAAGTATCTTGTTCTTGTTCACAAGTGAGGGAAGGATGGAACGGGAGATTAATAGGCAGATCAGATCAGCATTTGCAATTCTGCCAACACTGTACTGGTCTGTTGTGGTGAAGTAGCTGAGCCAAAAGGCAAAGATCTCGATTTACTAGTCGATCTATGTTCCTACCCTAACCTATGGTCATGCACTGTGGGTAGTGACTAAAAGGATAAGATCACGATTTCAAGCAGTAGAAATGAGTTTCCTTGGTAGGGTGGCTGCCTTCTCCCTTAGAGATAGGGTGAGGAGTTTGGCCATCTGGCAGAGGCTCAGAGTAGAGCCGCTGCTCCTCCACATCGAGAGAAGCCAGCTGAGGTGGTTCAGGTATCTGGTCAGGATGCCTCCCAGGCAGGGTGTTCCGGGCACGTCCAACTGGGAGGAGACCCTGGGGCAGACCCAGGACAAGCTGGAGGGATTACATATCTCGGCTGGCCTAGTTCCCCCCGGAGGAACTAGAAAAGGTGGCTGGGGAGAGGGAAGTCTGGGCTTCTCTGTTAAGGCTGACGCCCACACAACCCGGATAAGTGGACAAAGGTAGATAAGTAGGTAGGTAGGTGAGTAGATTTAGTAGCAGGCAGAATATTATTAAAATTGCACTTCTCTTATGACATTTCACATTGTTCATATTCACTCAGGTTATTCACTTTTTTGTGAAAGGATAGTCTAAATGTCAACATGTTCATGTAATTTTCCTTTTTTTTTTTTTTTTTTTACAGTAAAACAAAGAAACATTTGGAGTTGTCATTATATATGGGCTATTATGATAGTATTTTACTGGTCTGATCCCCTTGAGATCATATTGGTCTGTATGTGGAACCTGAACTAAAATGACCTAATATTGTCAGTTTAATTTTTGCTTTTCACAAATTCATCCCATGGGCCGGGTTGGACCCTTTGATGGGCCAGTTTTGGCCTGCATATCATATGTTTGACACCCCTGGTGGCATCTATCATATGTACAGTTGTGTTCAAAATAATAGCAGTCCAACAATGACTAATCAGATCAATCACTGTTTTTGGTAGAAATTCTGTTACTACACGGCAAAAAATTTACCAGTAGGGGTAGCAGTCATAGAAAACCAACAGACCTAACATTTATGATATGCATGCTCCTGACTCTGTTACTGTATTAATTGAAAGGGGCATGTTCAAAATAATAGCTGTGTGGAGTTCAATTAGTGAGGTCATTGATTCTGTGAAAACACAGGTGTGAATCAGGTGGCCCTTATTCAATGAAGCCAGAATATGTTGTACATGCATTTCTCAGAAAACTTGGCAAAAATGGGTCATTCTAGACATTGTTCAGAAGAACAGTGTACCTTGATTAAAACATTAATTGGAGGGGAAAATGTATCAAGAAATGCTGAAAATGATAGGCTGCTCATCTAAAATGATCTCAAATGCTTTAATATGGAAAGCAACACCAGAAAGATGTGGAAGAAAACAGAAGACTAACATTTGAATGGATCGAAGAATAGGCAGAATGGCAAAAACTCAGCCAATGATCAGCTCCAGGGAGATCAAAGATAGTCTGAAATTACCTGTGAGTACTGTGACAATTAGAAGACACCTGTGTGAAGCTATCAGCAAGAAGCCCCTGCAAAGTCCCACCGTTAAAAAAAAAAAAAAAAAAAGACATGGGCTGAAGAGATTACAATTTACCAAAGAACACAGCTGGCCTAAAGAGAAATGGTGAAACATTTTGTGAACTGATGAAAGTAAGATTGTTCTTTTTGGGTCTAGGGGTCACACACAGTTTGTCAGACGACCCCCAAATATTGAATTCAAGCCACAGTAAACTGTGAGTTCAGTGGAGCATGGTGGTGCAAGCATCAGGATATGGGGATGTTTTTCATACTATGGTGATTTGGCCCTATTTATAGCATACCAGGGACCATGGATCAGTTTGGATGTCAAAATATTTGAGGAGGTCATGTTGACTTATGCTGAAGAGGAAATGCCCTTGAAATGGGTCTTTCAACTAGACAATGACCCCAAACACACCAGTAAGTGAGCAGCGTCATCCCCGGACCTTAATCTGATAGAAAACTTGTGGGGTGACATCAAAAATGCTGTTTCTGGGGCAAAACCAAGAAATGCAGAGGAATTGCGGAATGTTGTCAAATCATCCTGTGCTGGAATACCTGTTCACAAGTGCCAGAGGTTGATCAACTCCATGCAAAAGAGATGTGAAGCAGTTCTCAGAAAAATCCTAAAGATTTTGCAGTTTATACAGAAAATATTTGAGTTTGTAAAGAAAAATGCAGACACTGCTATTTTTTGAACAGCCCAATATAAATTTCTTCATTTTCTGTAAAGTAATTTAAAAATGATACATTTTTCATCATTTTTTGATTAAGAATGGAATGTGCAGAGTTCCCAATGCATGGAAATAAAAACTATTATAAGGATTTCGAGCTTTATTCACATTTTTAAACACACTGCTATTATTTTGAACACAACTGTACCAGTAGTAACAGCAGTGTGAAAACAATTGCATCTTTCATGAACACAGACATTTTCCCTCATTGTGTAGCACATCTTTGTCAAGCTGTCATGAAAGGATATGGAGGTCTGGGTCAAACATGAACACAAGTAGTACAAAACACCCCAATCTAAAGGATGACTTTGCCAATTCAAGCCACTTTCACACCTCCCTCATTTGGTCTGAATTTTTGGACTTTCCAGTTTGATCCACAAACTCCTCTGAGTGGCTGATAATCCTTGATTAATAGTCAACCACCAACTGGTTAATAGTTGTAGCTCTAGGTTTAGATTAAAGGCCCCGACAATACAGTTGTGTTGGAAAGGATCACTTCACAGCCAACCCTGAACTGTACAGACCAACTTAGAAGATATGAATATGACGAACGATCAGACTTAAATAGTCAACCCACGTTTTTTCTTTCTATTGTCTTCCCATCTCTGTTCTCTTTGTTTTTAGAAAGGATTCCTCAGGACAGCCTTGAGTGGAACACCAAAAGGCTTCATTTGCCTTCAGTGCGTACCTTTATATGGACACATTCCATAATTTTCCTTGTTCAAAAACAAGCATTGGTTGCAGTGTGAACATATGGAACTGAATAAACACAGCCATCTACTCTTGCTTTAGCCCCTACTGTGGATCCAGCTAGAGCCCAGGATGCTAAAATTTCAGGGTTTTTGAAAAATACAAACAATAAACTCCACACACCTCAAATTGCCATTAGTTTCAGCACAATGAGAAAACAGCATAACAAAGGGTAGAAAGGTGGATGTCAATGCAAGTGACAGTTTCTGATCTGGTAAACAGATCAATGTGTTCGACAGCACTATTAGAACTGAAAGCTAAGCACAATGTCTTCAACCATAAACAGGAGTCACTGTGTTTAGAACCAGAACCTGCCCATATATGAAACCTGGGTGTGGCGGTCGAGGAGGATGTCACACAAGAATCTGCTACTGATCTGAAGAAGTTCAATGACAAAGAACTGGTTTTCACTCCTGTTTGTCCTTGCTTCAAAAAAGACAAGGCTATGATGAAGGAGATGACGATGAGCATCATCATCTGACCAGTAGAACGTCCCTCGTTTTACTTCCATGGTTCTGACCTGCTAGATTTTTAGCCTGGTGGGCATTTTCTGTGGTAGAAAAACTGTAAAGATTTGATTTATTTTTGTGCCTGTGGGTCAAAGAGTAACTGTCTCACTGTCCATTTTCATGTTGGCCAATCCAACATTTAAGCAATGAAAGTTACCCTTTGTTCCCAAAACCAATGATGGCTCATTAATCTCAAATTCTATCAGTATTTGGACTGAAACACTGAGATGTCAAAAGAGACAGGACAGCAAAAGGACAGTGGGTTAGCCACTAATGTAGCATAGTTACACCACATCAGGCTAAAACCAGTAGTATTTGAGTAGGAGATTGTGTTTTTATTAATATACTCTGAAGAACACACCATCTCTTGTTGTTTCTGCAATCATCATTCAGGGGCCTGTATCTGTTCAAGAAGAAAAATGCAGGCATTGCATTCTGTTCTGTGATTCTTTTCCTCCACAGCAAACCAAACAGAAAAGGTCCATTAGTCTTTAGTTTTTGGCCTGGGTTTGACCCTCCAGGAGTCAGGGCTGGGAGCTGCCCTGGCTGTCGGGGTCCGTCCCTGTGGAGCTGGTGTCTGAGTCTGAATCGTCGTCGTTATGGTCGTCCTCTGCAACATTTTTCTCTCGTATTCGCCTGTGAGTGGCGCTGAGGCGAGCCAGCAGGCCCTGATAGTCAAAGCGACCACGCTTCTCCCCAAATGGGTCCTGAGTAAAGAGGATGTGGAAAAAAAGAATAAACACAAGTAATCCTTAAAAATGAAAACTAAAATCCTGAATTTTTTCCTCTAAAAACCCGATTTTCGATTAAAATTTTTAGGTTAAAACTACAAAAGACAACAGAAGTCAGCATGTCATTTTCGTGAGCAGCCCGCAATGCAATGCACTGCTCCCTACCTCAAATCTGCGATGGTATCATGTGATGGGCCCACAGAAGTGATACCAATGTAAGTCAGTGACAGGCATCAGTCATGCGTGCATGCACTACGTAATATGAGTGATCCCCATGCAGGTATGTTTAAATTTGGTGTTCCATGCGTGGAAGAGACCGACCCAGGACATGCCTCGGGATTCCCCCAGAGCTGGTGAATACGGCTGGGGAGAGGGCTGCTACTTTGCTGAGGTTGCTGCCTCCGTGACCCGGATTGGAAGAAGACGGTATAGTACGGATCTGTGCGGTACAACGTAAGGGGAGTGATTTCCATGCATATTTGGATTGGGGGATCTGTGCTTGAAGCCATGGCTTACATTGCCGACCCATCACAGATTTAAGGTGCGTGGTCATTACATGGACTTCTGTGAAAGACCACTCTCACAGATAGGAGGAGGAGCCTACAGTAGCCCTCAGGTGTGTAGCCCACAGGCACAAGAGAGATGAAATTGATTTGACGATTTCACTTTTTTAAAAACTGTCTTAATTAAAAAGTCTAATTTTGATTTTAAAATTGATTAATCGCACAGCCTTAATAACCCTGTACAGGTACTCTACAGCTACATTCACTCCTGTCATAAGATGTTTTGGATTCATAGTACTCCTACATTCATGTGTGTTACATTTTTCTGCTGTAGATGTTTACATTGGAAATTATTTGATCAAGTCATGTGCATCACAATAAGCGTCCATGTGAAACACAATAGTGGAACCAATGTTTAGTGGCAGCAAAATCAAAGAAACTGAGCTTCAATCCAAGAAAATTGGAATTGAATTCTTATTTTTGTTAATCAATTTGATTAAATTATTTCAGCTCTAAACTGGAGGTTATTTGATCAAATACTTATGATTTGAGTAACTCCTTCAAGTGCAGAGCTATCATGAATCTCAATCTACAGTGATGTAAAAGTCACACGACTTCTAATGTGACTGCTCATACTGAGCTCACGTTGCAAAAAAATCAGTTGTCTTATTAGAGGATAAACATTAATATCTACAATTATCATCGTTCAGTGGTCCCAGATGTGGCAGGAAGAAATAAATACATTTGTCCTGCCTAGAAAATGCTCATTTGGAACACTACAAAAAAAACAAAAATTAGAGCAAAAAATAGGTTTTTGCTGCTTCTGTCCTTTACTCTGAAGAAGACGGCGCAATGTTGTAACATTAGTCTATTAGCCAAATTAAAATGTGTTGAAACTCAGTGTGCTCTAGCCTATTTTTTACTTTGGGCCTCAATTTTGTAAATTGATTTCAGCCTTTCTGAAACAGTTCATGCGCACAGCTAGAAATAAAAGTACCATTTTTCGATTAAGTCCAACATAACCATGTAACTGTGTAAATATGATGAATCAGTTGTTTGTAGCATCTTCCCAGATATTCCATTTCTCCCTGGTAGTGTGAACTGATAAGAAAAGACTGAATTATTCTGCAGTCTGATCAAAGTAAAAAAAAAAAAAAAAAAAAAAGAAAATCATTACAGCTGTTTTAGGGCGAAGACACATCAACCAAACTGCTGATCATCACCACAAAAGGTAGCCCGACTGATCAGTTGGCTCCCGTCTGCCCAACATGGTCAAAAACGTGTGAAGAACACACCAAATCGACTACTGACTTGAGTGTACGTTCTGCACTTGTGTGAGACGTAAAGCCGGTGATGACGAAACATCTCTCTAGACCAAGCAGGGGAAAATTAAGGAGAAATTGTACTATGCTAACAATGTTCACTTCATGAAATGAATGAAGTCCATAGGCAACACTGACTGGCAGTCATTCAGGTACAATATGAACAGTTAATGGCAGAAGTTACAGAAGACAATAATAGTGTGAACTACCTTGGCATAGCTGTACTCACATGTAAACTTCTCATTCACTGATTCACTAGTCAAGGGCTATCCCTGCACTTATCAGACTGGTCCAACTGAACGATGGGTAGTGGGTGATTATACATGTTGAATCGGCTGAAAAGACTGGCGAAGGCATTAACAATGGCTGATTGCACAGAACACACTAAACAGACTCATGTCACCAACCTCGCTGGACTGCCAAAAATTGGTTTGGTGTGTCTTCGCCTTTAGATTAAAACAGTAAAAGACTGCTCTCCTTCTTCTGTTCTGTTTATTATACCTATATGTAACATAGCCTATGCTGCCACCTGCTGACAAAACAATGGAACTCATTGCCTGTGTAGGTTCTCGTTTGCCCAGGTCATCATTCTTCTTGGTAGTTCTTCTAGGTTCAACTGGACTGGTTTAGCACTTTTGAAAACGTTTTGTATCTCACCCAAGAGACAAAATGTTTTCAAAAGAGCTAAATGAGTCCAGATGAACCTAGAAGAACTACCAATTCACTCCAAACCCATTTAAAGCATACTTGTACTGGTCATGTTTAGGGCATTAATTGTGCTTTGTGCATCACTTATCAGCAAGAGGCACAAATTCAGTAAAAATAAATTAATAAATACATTTAAAAAAATCACCATAAATGCACCACATGGGACCTTTTTATTACGTCAATTATGTGTGTAGGCAGAACCCATGGAGAGCAGCCATTGACAGACGTAAGTGACATACCTGTCATCCCTGGGTGATGAAGTACTAGTAAACAAGCGGAAGTCAGTGAGTAGATTAAGTGGAAAGTACAGCGTTTGCGCTTGTGTGCAGCCGTAAACTTAACATTCCGCCAGTATCGTAGACACGATCCAGCACTCGCCGATGAAGTGTCATCTAGCCGGGTTTCAGCTGCACACCGGTAAGTTACCAATTCATCTCAGCCCAAGTAATCTGACAATACTACTAACTTTTGTCCCTATCAATGAAAGAGGGAACATGTCGACCAAACGGTCCGGTATTTTCCCCAAGTACCGTTGCATCCCTACCACACATCCAAAATTCAAAGAACACATCAGATAACTGTCCACAACAATTGCAGTTTCTTTGGCAGAACCCTGATTTCATTGTGACAAATGAATGGACTACTTGCGGAGTAACATGAAGACATGAATCAGAGGCACCGGTGAGCAGTCATTATGTTTACCAATACCCGACCCCCCCCCACCACCACCACACACACGCGCACACACACACACAAAAAAGTGGATTTGCATGATTCATGAGAGCCTCATTTTCAGGTCAGTAAAGCTGGATTTCCAGATTTATCCGGACGAATCTCACCCCTGTTAGTACTTGTGCATACTTGACAACGGGCTATAATGTAAGTTACTGGACGGAACCGCTGGCATGATACATGATCTTTTGAGATGGCTAGCAATGAAAATTCACTACAGCTACCCTTTAAGGAAACACACGTGATTTGCATTTTCTTTTTCTCCTTCATATCAATTTTGCTTGATATTTTATGGAATCACAGCTAATGGCAGACAGTAAAGAACACAGACACTTATAACTGAGCTGTGGATTGAGTATGAATGAATTACTATTGAGTACTTATTCAATTACTGTATGAATACTGTCAAAGCTATGCACCATGACATCATTTCACAGAATTGTATTTTATCCCACTCCTTTTAAAAATGTAAAAAAAAAAAAAATAGACAAAACAGATGTCAAGTGAGTACTGTAGAATTCATAAACAACTGGAGGTTACCTGCATATTCTGTCCTTGTAGATGGAGTCTCTCTTTGCAAACTCCCTCATAGAAATCGTAATATTCTAGGAAGGACTTCTCCATCACACTCCTAAAAATACATAGAGATAGAGAAATAAAAAAACAAAAACAGGTGGAAAGCAGAAGGTGGATGAAAGTGAGTTTGAGGGTCTTACCAAAGAGCTTCAGGGCAGGGAACTTTCCCCTCCAACATGTCACACACAGCCACTCGCATGGTTTCATGGCGGATGCACTCATTGTAGTTCTTACTGTCCCCTGGGTGGCGCTCCTGAGACACACAAACAATACAAGAAAAACACAAAGACATTTAGAGCTGAAATGATTAATCAGTAAGTTCACTTGAATCAAAAAGTATTCCATTACAATTTTCCCAAATGGAAGCTTCCTTTCCTTAATTTCGCTGCTGCTAAATATCTGTTCCATTGTTATGTTTCATACAGACGCTTATTGTGACACATATGATGCCAGGATCAACACAAAGTTGTGTTAGATCCATGTTAAGTTGTTAGTAAGATGGATACGATTGTGTTGAAGACTGCAGTGCTCATACTGTTTGTAGATGTCATTTGACTTGTTTGTTGTTTATATCTGTATAGATATTTTTATATATCCTTTTATACTGTTGTTGCTGTTGTTTCAGCTGGTTCTGAAATAAAGGACAAGTTGTTTGTAATTTGTCAGACATGTATATTTCACATTTTTACAATTTTATTCACCTATTCAAATAATCCTCATTCATTCATTTTCTGAACCTGCTTTATCCTTACTAGGGTCACTGAAGCCTACCCCAGCCACTTACGGGGGAAGGCTTGGTACACCCCGAACTTGTCACCAGTTCATCACAGGGCTCTAACTCAAATAATCATTTAATCAAATCTAAGAAAATAACAGATAGATTAACCGATTACCAAAATAATCAATCAAATTTTATTTATACAGCGCCAAACCATAACAAAAGTTATGTCATGACACTTTACATATAGAGCTGGTTGACTCTCATACAAATTTACAGAACCCAACAGA
>JAPTMW010000028.1:6839012-6849242 GCA_029822955.1 Ostorhinchus angustatus
ATTATGAATTTACATATCTGAGAAAACAAAAATACTCTAAAAAAAGATTATATGCAACAACAAAAAAAATAAAATCTCAACATGGCTGCATAGTACATATGCTTGATGAATTAATATCATGACTGAGCCATCCACAATGAGCAAACTGTACAAATACTGCAAAAAGGCTGCAGTTATTACATTTTAAAAAGTTTTCTTTAATGCCAGGCCAATAATGTAACAACATAGTCCATTATTGGAAAAATTTTATTATATATATTGCCCAAAAAATGTAGTTACATTATTGGCTAGTTTTTATGTTATTGGTTGCTACAGATGTTGAACTAAAATACAAAATTAGTTGATTCATTCCATTCCTTCTATACAGGCCTTCCTAAATTCATTAGAATTTTTTTTTCGTTATACCATTGAGTGCCTTAGAATTGAATTTAGAATATTATTGTTACATTGTATTTGAATTTGGAATTTTACATTGGAATTTGCATGTCACACTTTAATTTGAATTTAAATTTAATAATGTTTGATTAGAATTTTTGAAGTTTAGATTGTAGAACTACAGGAACTGATGCCCTAGTGACTTTGACCCAGATAAAAGGGGGGGGAGGAATGAAAGTATGATCTGAATCAAAATGCAGCTGTGAAACCTGCCTCCTGCAGTTTACTCTAAGACTAAATGTAGTCCTGGAGTAGCTCTCCATTGAGTGACCGACCGACGCTATATGCATAAAATTTATGTAGCGTCACATCATAACCAAAGTTATCTCATGACTCTTCACATTTAGAGCTGGTCTAAACCAGATTCTTAAGCCAGTTTAGAGACACCCAACAGAATCCTCCAGGAGCAAACACTTGGTGACAGTGACCAGGAAAAACTTCGTTTTAACATGCAGAATCCTGGAGCAGAGCCCAGCTCTTGGAGGATGGTCATCTGTCTTGACCAGTTGGGGTTAGAGAGAGAGCATTAAAGGAAGAGGGAAATTGGGGGAGAGGGGGGGTGGGCACATGGATGCACTGCAACCTACACTAAAACTCTTAAAAAAAAACTAGAACAGCTATTGCCAGTATAACTACCAATAGCTAGAACAAATGTCCATAACTGTCAATACTACTACTCCAAATACAAGTAGTAACAGTGGAACTATACTGCAGCTGTTAGTACCTATAACATAAACCTCTACCATCTATAACATATCACAACTATATGGATAACTGAGTGATGACGATGAGGGCAAGAGAGAGGCAGGACCACAGCAGCAGGTCCAGAGATGATCCAGGGAAAACCTGTGAAGTGATAAAACACAGAGACTCTGGGGAATTAGTCAAGTCACTAACATGCATTTGCTGGGGCATGAATACAGGAGAAGAGGAGAGAGGATGCCAAAGAAGAGGAGGAGGAGGTCAGACCAGAGGTGGAGGAGAGAGGAGCTCAGTGTATCATGATGTCTTCCTGCAGTCTAACCCTATGGCAGCATAACTAAGAGCAGCCTGAGCCGCCCTAACTATAAGCTTCATCAAAAAGGAAAGTTTTAAAATGTCTGTGGAGGTCATCATTTTCCCAGGTCATCATCCAGTTGAACCAAGAACCTCTAAGAAGAAAGTTTTAACCCTACTCTCAAACATAGAGAGAGTGTCTGCCTCCCAAATCATCTTTCAGTACATCTGTTCAGTAAATTCAGGAGTAGACTAAGTCTGGACTTAAAACTTACTGCAAAAGCAAACTCTGTTAATATAGTTTAAAATGCCATTATTATCTAGGAATAGATCGAATTGCTGTCCAGGGATGAGGAGGATTTATGAAACTACCTAAACAAAAATCCACTCTCAAATTTTCAGCCTGAAAATAAAAAAATAATAACAAAACCATTTTCTATTGATTCATGATTTATTTAGCATTTTAAACCTGAGGGTAACATCCATCCATCCATCCATCCATCCATCCTCGAGAGGGTTGCGGGGGTCACTGCAGCCTATCCCAGCTACCTATGGACAAAGGTGGGGTACAGCATGGACATGTTGCCAGTTCATCACAGGGCTGACATATAGAGATGAACAACCATTCACTCTCACATTCACATCTATGGGCAATTTTTTAAGATTAGCCAATTAATCTACTAGTGCTTGGATGGTGAGAGGAAGCCAGAGTATCCAGAGAGATCCACACAAACTCAGGGAGAACATGCAAACTCCACACAGAAACTTCATGGTGTCAGAATCAAACACAGGACCTTCTTGCTGTGAGGTGACCGTGCTGTCCACTGCCTGAGGGTAACAGTTAAAGAGTTTATTTTTTTGCCTTTTTTGTTAACAGAAATCATGCAAACACAAAGAGGAAATGAATGTGAATTTGATAAGGTTTTTTAATTTGAACATGGCAGTCGCAGTCCTCCACTCCAACTCTTGTTTCTTCCCTTTGATTCAATACTATGACCTTTGACCCCATGTGCCTAACTCTCATGCTGCCAAATGTAAAAGTACTGTTCCTTATGGATTCGTTTACTCCTGACAGCTCCATCCAGATGAACATGTCAGCGAAATGTTCAAAATGGGAATGTAAATAATTGCGAAGCATTTATTGCGGCGGCTGAACAAAGGAGGCAGCTGTCAGCTGATTTATGATGAGCCTGCTGGCAGCTGATTGGTTGATGTCAGATGAAGGCTCTGCTCATAAATATTCATTATGTCCTGTAAAACCCTTAACACGTTGTATGAGACTCAGAAAACTAAACGGACTGATGGATGGAAGAAGAACCATATGATGTACACTAGAGGGCGCCAGCACATATGAAATAAAAACACAGAATTTCCTAAAGTCTCAACTTTGTATATTCTTACTTTTCTTATTTGACTGGATTAGATTAGATGCTTTACTAATCCTTAATCCAGGGATTTGGAGTGTTCCAGCAGCCATGTTCATTTCTATAGAATTATACATAAAAAAGTATAATAAATATAAAAAACAAAAAACTATCACATTTATAACAGCTATACTACGTCCCATTTTAAAGATCAACATTTCTAACATGTTTTTTCATTTCTGGTAAAACATTACCAGTACCGGGTACATTTAATCTTACATGTACATTCATTTTACTTTGAAAATATTGGCTTCTGCCTCGGTTCCTGGGGGCACTTAGCTGTTATGGTTTCAATCTGGATCATTGGCTTTGGAGTATTTGATATAATTTGATTTTAAACTGCTCATTTTTCTGCAGTATTTCAACTTTAAGATTACATGAAGGGTGTACATTTCATATTACACATGGACATCAAGAAAACATTTTACCACATGTTCAATAAGACTCTGACCGATATCCTGAAGTGAGACTGCCACATTGGTTAACCAAATCTGACCAAAGTTTACATTATTATCCAAAAGGACATTTTCTGTAGAATGAAATATGGTGATTTTGTCAAAGTGATCCCAAAACAATAAAAAAAAAATTATACTTTTGTATAGTTGCTAAATCTACATTGAAGTTGATCCAGGTAAAATTTGTTTCAAATCTGTTGAAATGCATTTCAGATCCAAAAATCTGGGTAAAATCAAGAAACAAACAGTGGATTAAAGTAATCTTGAATCAGTAATTCATTTAGATATTTTAAAAACCATGGTAAAAAGAGAACCCAGAAATACAAGGGTCAAAACAAAGCTTTAGACATTATCACTGTATAATAAACTCTACAGTTCAGCTCAAATATCGAACGCATACTAATAGCTAAATAGAAAGTTCTACAAATAACTCACAGAAGAATGCTGTGTTGATCCTGCCATTTTGAAAAAGACCCTCTGACACTGTGTGACAAAACAAAAAAAAAAAACAAAAACAAAAAAGACTAGTTTAGGAAGTTAATAATTATAATATTCATAAAAATCTGAGGGAAGCCCAAATGTGAGAATAAAGTGTAAGTGTTGGGAATAAAGTACAAATGTTGGAATTAATTCTTAACATCTAGAATAAACAAAGCCAAAGTACTGAGAATAAAATGGTTAGAGTATTGTCTACTTGTTAATAATAAATCCAGAACTAGAATATTAAGCCCAAATGTAAAGAATCAAGATCAAATGTTGAAAATAAAGTTTGAATATTTTTTAGAATAAACCCCAAATGTAAAAATAAAGGCCAAATGTAGAGAATTAAGGATACATTTGATAATAAAATGAAAACTTGAGAAAAAAGTCTGTTGGCAATAAAGCAGTAATGTATTGATAGAGTGGAACATAATCATATTGGAATGGTTTTGATTATGTTATGGAAAAATATTAATAAATAAATACATGGCCTAACTGATGTGAGTTGCTGTGGTTGAAACAACACTTTACTGCAGAACAATAAGAATGGACAATGCCAAAACTGTCCACCACAGTCCAGGTCTGAACCACACTGATCTTTGGGATGTGATGAAGAAGACTTTACACACTCGTCTAACTGCATCATCAGTATAAGATTGTGGCCTAAAAATAAGTGTGGCCCACTATTTTTGTCACAACTTACAAATTATAATTTTTTTCTTTCCCAAGTGATTTATCACCATTGATTATAACACTATTCTCTGCAATTTGCATTTTTCAGTGAAAATCAGGTATTTTCCTATATTTAATTAACTGATCTTGTAGATGTTCATAAAAGCTCAAACTAAATTTAAAGGTTATTTTATCAAATCAGGAAAAAAATCTGAAAAAGTGACTTTTTTTCCAACAAAATATATCAGTAACTGAACATAAACACAAGTGTCTTCATCCACTATCATTTATCAAATTCCGTGGGTTTTGCTGGTGAATCAGTGTTGTAGGAGATGACAGTGTTTCCACATTCACTACGGAGCCTCTGAAACATCTAAATGGGTCAGATCTGATGACTATGAAAAGATGACAAAATGCATTTTACACCAGTTATTTATATGTATTGATAGGATTAGTGGATCAACACATATTAAACATTTTAGATCAGTAGATGGTTTTGGGCAGTGGTGGATGTTTGGGTCTTTAAGGGTTAATGTTACATTGCATAATCATGGTGTGGCATAAAAGGTGCTACAGCAAATAAATCCTATAATCAAAGCTAATGGTGGGCCTAAAGAAAAACCGTGTATTTTATTTATTTTATTTTATTTCTCACCAGATAAAGTCACATTGAGATCAAGCTCTCTTATACAAGGCCAAGACGTCAGCAGCAAACACCATACCATAATGAAAAACAAGTTAAAAGATCAATGATAACAATAAATCAAAAATTTTTTAAAGTGCAAGATTTGGTTGAGGTCAGCAGACAATTTAGAAACATTGGCACTCTCCAAAGGATTTTTGCTGTTTTGTCAGTAAAACGGTAGGAAAAGGTTGTAGTGAGATGAGTTCTGGTATTTTCAGCTCTTATTGAAAAGTATTCCAGGTAGAGGGAGCATCAAAACTGAAGGCTCTGTTCCCCATGTCAGATCGAACCCTAACATTCAGATAATAAATATCACATATCTGTAGGGCATAATGGCTATTGGTTCTCCGAAGAACAGAAAATAGGTATGATAGGTATGAGATAGGTGTGTAGAATCAGCAACCTTACAATATTAGATGACCCCCTTAACAGTATCTGAAAACATGCCATGAACCAGAAAACCTGCAAACGCAACAACAAAACATGTTGCAGACACTTTAAGACACTACTCTGTACCATCCAGACATCTATATCCACTCATATACGCTGTTGTCTTCATTAGTCCTGAGTGCCAGTGTGGTCTCTAAATTCATTGGCAGGCAGAGGATAAACAGAAACACACACACACACAAACATGCAGAGACAGACACACACCTCCTCTGCATTCCACTCCACAGTAGCCTAGTAATAATGACGAACCTCAGTGGGATCAATAGACTGGGGACAGATGAGCCTGGTTAGTACACACAAACACACAAATGCACAACACGGACATCTACACATGCAGAATGCTGGTGTAACCTAGATCAGTAATTCTCAGCTGATGGGTTGCGACCTAATAGTGGGTCATAAACGTGTGTTCAGTGGATTGCAGGCCTTTGTCTGGGCAAAAAATAAAGTTAAGAAACCAATCCTGTGTTTTATTTTTTAATGGAGCTGAGCACATTCATACTCCCCAACAGTAGATGGTGCTAATGCGCTGTAATGCTATTTAACACCAGACATTTCAGAGCATAAAAGAAGACCCAAAGGCTTCTCTTCATATCAAAGTGACACTCAGGTAGGACAGCTACATCAGATATGGTTTTACCTACAGTGAGGACAAATACCTCAGTGTGTTTGTTTAATTACTTTTTTTTTCCTTTTTTTCTTTGACTTGTCTTGTTCAGCATCATAACAGCAGAATGGTAGTCTGGCGGCCTTCTTGAGCCAAACAAATTTGCTTTGCCAAGGGGAACTTCATAAAGTACATGAGGCTCCCCTTGATATTCCACTGTCTATATTTTGGGTTTTGTTGAACCACATTTTGATGTCGGACCTGACAGGAAGGAACAGGGGGAAGGAGAAGAGAGAGGGAAGAGAGAAGGACAGAGCGAAGGGGGGAGAAAAAAAAAGAAAAAGAAAGTAGCAAAGACCCTCACAAGAAAATATCAACAATAGTAACAATAACAACCATGGTGATAATTATAATAATGATAACAATAACTAGAACAAGAACTGAGTAAACTGAGCAAAAAATAAATAAATAAATAAAATAAAACATATCAAATGAAAAATAAACAAAAAGGAAACATGAACAAAATATCATAAACAACAACAGCACAAATAACACCAGCAACAAAACCACACAACAGCAGTTGTTCACATTAATCTCCCATGACAAAGTGACTGCATCAGTGTGAAGCAAAGAGAATAAGGCAAAGAGACTGAGGTGCACTCAGTGATGAACCCAGCCATGCAACCGCAAGTGTGTTTAATTCTTGAATAAGTGACTGAATGCACTTTTGATTTTTTAGCTAACTGCAAATTTTTTTTTTTTATTAAAATGTACCTAAATAAGTGTTAAAGGGAATATTTCCATATTCAGCATCACCACCTCCTGGTCAGTTTGGTTTATCATTAAACTTGTCTTCTGTGTTAGCATCCTGTGATATTCTTTATTATCTCAGCTTCAAAACCCACCATCTTTTGATTAAATACATTTGAGAAGTTTAACTGTTATCAATTTGAGTTGTGGCTTGTCATTGAGTGTTGATAGTGGGTCCTGAAAGCCAGACCAGTTGAGCATCACTAGATCACAAGTGCCCAATATATGGCCTGCAAGCCAAAACCAGCCCACCAAAGGGTCCAATCTGGTTCATGGAATGAATTTGTTAAATGCAAAAATCATACTGAAAATATTAACAATTATTTTAGTTCAAGTTCCACATACAGACCAATTTGATCTCAAGTTTGTCAGATCAGTAAAATACTATCATATTAACCTATAAATAATTCTCGATTCATCTTCTGAACTGCTTTTTCTTCGAGGGGGGGGTGTGGGGGTGCTGGAGCCTATCCCAGCTATGTTTTGGACAAAGGCAGGGTACACCCTAGGCATGTTTCCAGTTTATTGCAGGGCCCTAAAAATAATGACAACTCCAAATTTTCATTATTTTAGTGTAAAAAAAAAAAAGTAAAATTATATGAAATTATTTCCATTTACAAACTATCCTTTCACAAAAAATAACTTGAACAAATATGAACAACCTGAAATGTCTTTTGAGAAATAAGTGCAATTTTAACAGTATTCTGCCTGTTAATAAATGTTTTGTCTTTGGAGATCCACTGTGATCTGTAAGTTGTGATGCACATGTGTAAATGATTAAGTGAGACATAATATAGTTAAAATTTTACTTATTTTTCTTGATAAATTTCTGGTTGTTCATGGTTGTTCATGTTATTCACAATTTTTAAAGGGCTGTTTGTAGATGTAAACATTTTCATAAAATAATTTTACTTTTTTCACTCTAAACATAGTAAAAAGTTTGGAGTTAACATTATTTATCTATGATTATGTTATTATTTTACTTGGTCCAGCCCATATTAGATCATATTGGGATGACTTTGGGCCAGGTCAATATGGATGATTGCATTTACCCTGCAATTAATATTGATTTTACAAGACTGATAATGAAAGGTATATTTGTGTCATGACTGCAACATGATGGAAACATTGCTAGAGCCAGTCATTCATTTTCAAAACTACTTAAAAGAGAAGGTTTTTCATGATAGACTGCTGCTCATTCCAGCATGTATTGGACAAGGTGGTCATTTACTCAACTGTCTGTGGATAAATTAGAGTTTTCAGAAAACTGTTTTGGACACAAACATAGGACAAGCATGACATTCATATTGCTTTCTAGCTTTTGGGTCACATCCACTACTGCATAGATGGCTTTTGCATCCATTATACCAGTGCAAATAAAACAAATATCTAGCACATTCGCTAATTACTGGCATTGATAGCCATCTTGTTTTGCAAAAATTATGAGACAAGCAAGGGATCATGGGAAATGTAGTCTTGTATAGGTCTCATTGAAAAATCAAATAAAAATGAGGTATATTATTATCAACAGCTCTGTATTTATGTAATTACAATACACAACTCCACGATAAATCTAAATTACTGTTACTGGCAGTAATTTAGTCTAAGTTACTAGCATTAATAGCCATTTTGTTTCCCAAAAATTATGAGACAAGCAAATAATCATGGGGAAGGTAGTTATATTCAGCACCATAGATACATTAATTTACAAAAGTAAATATTATCAACAGCTCTGTATCAATTAAATTACAATAAATAACTCTCTGACATATCTAAATTAAATCAGCTGTTTGCTAGTTACTGGCAGTGATAGCCATCTTGTTTCCCAAAAATTATGAATAATCATAATTTTACAAAATACAAAAATACAATAAACAACTTGATGATAAATCTAAATTAAACCAGTTGTCAGTAAATCAAGAAAATTCCAAAAGCAATACTAAATAAAGTTACAACAAATATTGTGTAATTGACAGAGAAGCCACAGAAGGGTGAAAATTAATCGCAGATTACACAGTCAAGCAGATTGTCACAGATGCAAATTAGGAAACATGCAATTGGGAAATACTGACTCCTTTTAAATACTGTTTAATCTATAATGACAAAAATAATGTAATTCATTAAACTGCTAAAAATTACAGTGGAGAAAGTGTGTATTAGTTGCACATAAACTCTCTGTCTCTTTCTCCAGACTGGCTGGAATGGTTTAATATTAAATGGATTAAGGGAAAATAATCTTTGAATTAAAAATGGAAAAGTGTCTTGTTAGTGCTGATGCAGATCGGGCTGCTTTATTACAAACACTCCATCTTATAAAATTAGTATCTGAGAGTAACAGCTGCAGAACACACAGCATTAATGAGATCCTGACTGGTGTGTTAATGAAGTTACTGCTGTTGTGTAAAGCTGTACACTCAATTTTAGAGCTCAGAGATGCTGTGACACACTGCTAGCTCTGAATACAAAACACAACATCAGTACTAGTGATTTGCATCTGGGAGTAATTCGCCCTTGCTTTGTGTCTTTAATTAACAGACACACACAAAGAGAGCACTCCACAACCACAAACCAATGCTCAAGTATTTATTACGCAGTCCACCGAAATATCCATAACAATAATCAATGGCAGATATCAATAGGATTCAGGCTGAAACATGTTCCATTTATGTCTGAACATAAAATGGTTGTATTCAGCAAAAAAAAAAAAAATGCACTCATCGCTCTTCAGTAAAAAGTTGCAGTCATAATAAAAAAATGACACAAAGCGCAATTGACAAACCATTTTTTGTACATTTGATCCAGAAAACCAAGCAAGTAGTTGAATTTTGACATATTTCAGATCTTTCAGATATTTTAAATTTGTCCTAAATGTGCAGCATTTGTGTGAGAACAAACTAAAGTTTATGAAGTCTTTTATCATTATTTGACCAAATGTATTGGCCAATATTATATCTGTTCATGCACAAGAGGTGGTTGAATGATGAGGTTAGTTGCAATCAAAGGTCTGATGTCCCTTCGAATGTCACTACACAGTGAGTATGTTTTTTTTGCTTATCAAATTTTAAGCAGTGATATGATGACAATTACGAGACTGCCTGTGTTGACACAACTTCAACATAGTCTGTTCTCACTCTCACTTGATAGACAGATAGACAGATAGACAGATAGATAGATAGATAGATAGATAGATAGATAGATAGATAGATAGATAGATAG
>JAPTMW010000028.1:6955062-6965187 GCA_029822955.1 Ostorhinchus angustatus
GGGAGGGAAGGGGGGCAGAGTATTAGCTTACGAGTTTACTTTGATTTAAATATACCCAAATGTAAATTAAAAAAAAGCATAATATGGAAAAGAAACATTGTCTTCATGTAGGAGGAACCAAAATAACCAACAAAAATCAATGGGAGAAAAAACAGTATATATATATTTGTATTTTTTTCTTTTCTAGATGATGATGATGATGAACAAAAGCCAGAATGATCAAGAAAATGAACAAAATAAGTATTAAATGAGTTGATCAATACTTTCCTTGTAAAATCATACGTGTATTTGTGGTTTAAGGTGATGTTTTTCAGGTTTACGGCTTAAAATATTTAGTTACAAAACTACCCAAAATTTAAGTCAAATGTGAAAGGTCAAAGTTTGGATGTAAACTTGACGGTAATCAGCTTGAATTCATTCCCTTCAAAATCTAAATGAGAGACAAAGTGGAACCCAAGTGGATTCCAATGCTGTCCTGTCCCACAGAGTGGAACACCCAGGCATCTGAAGCCAATGCGTAAAAGCACACTGCTGAAATCCACAAATTCAGGGCTCAATTTTAGTGGAATCTACTTCTTTTGACCCATTTATTGCTTCTTTTTTGTATATTTTTTTTTATCCTGATCATAGCTTCACCTTCTTAAAATAAGTGGGACATATCTGCGGCGCATTCGGTTACTTCATAGAACATTAGACTGTCTTTGAGCGATGTTCGGGGTCTAATCGAAGGGGAAATTCCGCAGAGGGTTCTGCGTTCAGCTGGACTCTAATTGGATGCAGCTTTTGAGAGTCGGGTCCTCGGCCTCCTGCCCACCATTAGATTCCGAAATACGCATGGTTCTTATTTGAAACAGAGGGAGAACACATAAAGAAAGAGATATGGAGCCTGATGTCCACAAAAAGAGAGCAGGATGGAGCCATTACGCGCGGAGGGCGTGGTCTGTCCGTGAACCTCAGACTGCTATTGGCCGGACGACAGGAAGCGTCTCCATCCAAACTCCGTCTCTAACCCCATCAAAGCCAAAACATCTCCCCTCCTCCTCCTTTTGCAAACGTTTCCCGGGCAATGTCAGAGCGCAGGACTGCATACCGGCAGCGCACGTCTCCATTAACTCTTTAATGGATTGCAGTGCCATTCACAAGTTCCCACACCCACTGCATCAAGTCAAAACAGTCAAGTGTACCAGAATAATAACGGGGCTGTCTGTCCAATAACATGAGAGTGGGGGGGTAAAAGCCCTGTCGGATTGGTTTAAAAAGTCCAACAGAGCCGGATCTCTGGTTCCAGCTGTTCCACTTGTAGGTTCCAGCATCCCACACCTTTTTCCGGTGGATACCTTGCGCCATCTGCAGATCTCCTCGAGCCTCCCCGTAGATGACAGCGACATCTTGAAGAAGAGGAGAAAAGAAGGAAATGGTGCGTGTTTCTGCGTGACAAGGCAACCCGAGGATTAGATGCCATTCAGTCGAAAAAACAAACAAGAAGAAGGACCCGAACGGCGGTACCGGAACCACAGAGGTAGAGTAAATGAGGGGAGGGGTTGGGAGGAGGAGAGGGCGGGAGGGCGGGGACGGGGATTAGATTAGAGAGGAGTGTGTGAAAATAAAGAAATGAAGGAAACATGACAAGAGGGTGAGAAAATAAGAGTTTGGGATGATGAAGGCGCTCAAATCAAATGACCGAAGCGGATTAAAACCAGTAGAAATTGTCGAGATGGAACCGATGAAAACAAATGGGAGGAGACTCAGGACCAACAGATGGAACAGGACATGGACAGAGGACAAGTCATGTCCGAGGCTGTTTGGTCTGGAGACGAGACTGGAGGTGATGGCGTCTCTCCTTCCTGTCTGCCTAACACTTCTCTTTATGTCTTTCTCTTTTTTTATGGCGGGCTCTTAAAGACAAAGAGAGTAATTTTGCCCCATCCACGTCTTTCTCCTTGAAATTAATTTATTGCAGGGTTAAATTGCCGTCTTCCCGTTGTCCAGCAGCACCAGAAGCAACAGAAGCAGCCTTCTGCACCGTCACAGACCATTAAAAAGGGGGTGAAAAAGAAAAGAAAAGAAAAGAAAAGAAGAGAAGAGAAAAGGAAATTCATGATGTAGTGTAAGGCTAATAAATACATTTTTGTAAAAAATAAAAGATATTATATAAGATAAATCATTTAAGGGAATTTGCAGTGTGTACGGCAACAAAATAAAAAAACAAACAAAACAAAACGCAGAAAGAGGGGCAGCAACATTCAATAGTGACACATGAAAATATAAAAGAGAATATGCTCTTTATATTACTTATTCTGTGCATATATGCATATTATTTACATATTTACAATACAGTTGCACACAATAAACCACAGCCTAAGATGCATTAGAAACATAAATAACAATATTTCTCCCAAACCGAAAACATAACATATCAGTTCTTTCATCCTGAATAGATATCTGTATTGTACATGGATATATTTTTGACGTATGCACACAAACGGCAGGGTAACATTCATCCAGCCCTAAAGATCATGGATTACTACGGTGGTTTTAACTTGTCTGAAAATGATGCGAATGTGCACTTTGTAGCTGTAGACCAAGACCATAAAGAAACTTTCAAAGTGGCAGCAGTTTCACACATTTGGTATGAATTTCTTCTTCTTGTTCTTTTTCTTCTTGTTCTTCTTCTTGTTCTTCTTCTTCTTCCCTCAGCCGTTTTAGAAACACATTTTTTGGTACTTAATCATCAAATACATGTCAGTCTGCTCCCTGCACACTGTTGTAGGTCTACTTATGCTGTGGGTGAAGAAAAATGTGGAGTGGAAGTTTGGACTGAATGTGTTTTGGATGTTGCACTACAAGTGTGTGAAGACTAACTGCAACTTACTGAAGTCAGTTAGTTTTCACTGTCGGAATATTTGCTTCTTCACTTCTTAAAGTGGCAGAATTAAGAAGGAAAGAAAAGAAAGTCCTACTATACAGGGTGACGCATTCAGTGGTTTTGTCTGATTCACAATCCAGAGATATCCAATTTACTGGTCCCAAAGGTATGAAACTAGAAATACTCTTACTTATGAAGCTGAAGTCAAAGATTTTTTTTGCCTGTTTTTCTTTAAAACGTTATTAAAACCAGTTCTCAGAAGCTGTCAATGTTGATAAATCTCTCTGCTGACTGATGGATTTATGTTGTTGCTCTTTTTGATAGAACAGAAACTTAAAATTTTGTGTTCATCTAAGCTGTTAGGAGGTAGAAATAAATCAAAAAATTATAACACACATGATTCAGGAAGAGCTAATGCTGATACAGAATTATGCAGATTGTTTTTTTTATCTGCATAAACTTAATAACCTTTAGAGCAAAACAAAACACGCGGCGGTGCGTACGCAGGCCGCAGGGTTTGGAGACAGAGCAGAAATTCCATGCTGTAACAGTATCTACTCGGCGGTATGGGACGCACGTCGTCGTAAATTCTTCTTATTAAAGCATAGGTTTCTATTTCAAACCACCTCGGTCTGCGCTCGGAAACACAAAGAACCGTAAAGTGGGTCTGGAGATCAGGCTGCGTGCTGGGAGAGTCGGCTCTGCTCTGCAGGAGGAGGCTTTAGTTCAGGATAAAGAGGCAGGAGAAGGACGACGACGTGGTTGTGCGTGTGGATGAACACAGCATTTAGAGAAACTCAAATACGTAAATGCAGTGTGGTAGATATTGGACCTGTGCTGCGAAAACAATTCGCCATTTTCCAGTGTAATTACAGAACAATTCTCTGAGGTTTACTCTACTCACTACTTTACTCTCATTTACTTATATTTGCTTTTCTTTTTTTCCTTTTTTTTGAATAATCGCTGAATAATAATAAGAAGAGGAAAACGGTGGGTAAGAAGGAGCAAACTGTAATTTAGTGTGATATTATTTATTATATTATAGTTCCGCATTAATAATAAATACAAATAATAACAGGCCTGTAACACGTAGTATGACCGTTATTTCTCTTGGCTTGGATTCCTGAAGTGATCCTGCGCACTAAATATGTCCTACATCTTATCTTCTACGTGTAGAATTTGAAAGTTAAAAAAAACAAACATGCCATTTGTTTCTTTGATGAGAATTGTTGTTAGTTCGCAGTAGCCTATCTGAAAAACACCTATTTATGGGAACGGCTCTGTGTTCTCGCTCTCTCTCTGTCTTTGTGTGTGTGTGTGTCAGTGTGTTTGTGTGTGTGTGACTGTGTGAGTGGCTTCATATTTCTTAGACAAAATCCACCTCTTTTTAAACATGAATACATATTTGGAGGTTTTAGAGTTGTTTTAGAGACGACGTTGGGGCTCGGTTTACGGCATGTCGTGGTTTGCTTAAATATGAATCAGTGTCTCCTAATTAGATGTGCAAAACATGTATAAGTGCGTGTGAGTATGTGTTAATACTTGGATTTTTTTCCTACTAATTCTCCATAAAGAACTGCCTCTGCGTTGAGTCTTGTGCGTCGGGTCTGAATGAGGAATGACAGAGTGTCACGTTAAAACTATAATATACGTTTACGTTACATTCATGACCATTCATGTTTCCACAAGATGAGACGTTGTTTTTTTTTTTTTTTAAGTTACAGCTCTCACAAAACGCATAAGACTCGTTCGTCATTGTTCATACAACAACGGTAATAATAATAATAATAATAATAATAATAATAATAATAGTGATACTAACAGCTGTGATCGTTTATGTTTAGCTGTTTTTGAGTCTTTGATTATGTCCACCGTCGGTTTGAGGTATGTTTTAGGTGGAAAAAAGTTTACATTTTCCGATTGCTTCTAAAATATGCCAATTCTCTGTACCGCCATATGTATAAATCTTTGCTATGTTATCTGGGGTTTTGGAAAGATTTCCACTGACATTTTATCGACCAAACGGTGAACCGACAGATTAAAAAAAAACAATGAAAACAGTTGTTAGGTGCAACCCGATTTGATTCTGGTATTAATTATCATAAAATCAATTAGTAGTAGAAATAATAACTGATGTTTTTTGTTCGCATTTTTAAAATAATTTTTATTTTATTGCATTTTATTGTATTGCATTTTATTTATTTACTTCTTTTGACATTTATTTCCCGTCCCTAATATACACTGCTATTTTTCAAGGTTTCGAACATCACCACATCACAAAAATTTAAGACCGTTCCTCGACGGGGACCCAGACACAAGAGGCCCGGTCCCGGCGGCGGACTGCACGGCTGTCGGAGCTTCTTTGGCGGCTTCGGAACCTTTAAATAGTCTCGCTCTGGTCCATGGAGCTGGACGTGAAGTATTCTGTCCACATATGGTGCAGTACCTGGACCGACAGCGCCGCCTGGAGATGAGAACAGAGCGCACAGGTGGAGGTCCGGACACATCCACCTATAGGCTACTTCATACATCTGAGAGGCTGATGGGAAACAGGCACAGCGTGGATTACGCACGGGATGAAGGAGAAGAAAAGAAGAAGACATCATGAGGAATTAAGTCAACATGCACGGTTTGGCCTTTTCCCTGCAGTTTTAGAAAACGTCTAAACCTCCGATGTGCGCGAACGCATGTCCTGTTTGCGTAAAGGCGCCTCGGGTAGCGGTGCCGCAGCCTGGCATCCGTCAGTCACTCCAAATTCTCAAGACCCGAACCAGCTGAGCCTATTCTATTAGCATTATCACTATTTCCCATGGACAAAGTGAGGGGAAGGCATCAGCGAAGTGAGAAATAAAACAGAGGCTGGAGATTTTGACCAAGATGGATGAGTGACGAGAATGTACTATAATTTCTTGGTGGACATTTTTCTTTCTTTTATGAAAAAAGTACATACTTAACTTGGACTTGAATTCCAGGGAAATGTAAGGCATTTAACAAATAATAGCGAAGCTGGAAATACACCAGGGTTTCATTTGACTTGTGGCACACGCGTCTTTTGACTATTTTAAAACGTTTTAATCTCATTTTTCCCACAATAAATTTAGTTTCATTTCTCCTGCAGATGACCAGAAGTAAATCCGTGCGACCTCCTCTAATGGTGAGTTCGTGCCTTTTTTCGGAGACCTCACGTTGATTTCTGATCGTCATATAACAGTTAGAACAGGGACTTAACTCACCAACAAGCATTGAACACATTTATTAATGATATCCAACATAGAGATATGCCTCAGGTTCGATCCCATATTTGTACAACCCTCAACTCTTATTACCAAATACTTCTATATTTTCTGATACTGATGCTGATCCTTGACGCCTGAATTCATTCATATATTATATTTCCAGGCCAGTAATAAACAAATATTGTGTATCCTCCATTAAATACACATTAAAATGTTCCAAATGTGTATACTCCCCACAAGTTGCAAAATATTTTTCCATAAATGATGCAAATTTTGGTATCAGTCCATAAAGATAAAAATGCCAAATCATAACTTTTTCCAGAGTAAAGGCTGATTACTTTTTACTATGTTAAAGAAACAGAATGTCAATTTTACTTAATAGCCAGAACACATTTAAAAGCGTCAGTGATAAAATACTTTGTTTAATAATTTGTTCAACATCAAATATGCATGAGTAAAATTAACTTAAACGGCAAAACATTGAGAGATTGGGAAAATGTATGTCCTTATAGTTTAATATTTTACATGAGAGGATATTTTAAGTTGTACAAATTTGTAAATATGCTCCTCTGTTGCATTGCTGAGGTTTCTGTTTCTACCACAGTCACCTGAATTATAATGTTACACATTTGATTTCCTAACATGACTTATTTTAAATATTTGGGAATCTTCTGGGAAGTATTGTTGGTGCAGTATGGCCTCTGTACAACACCTTTCACCATGTCCAGGAGTGTGTGTTGAGCTGGCATGATGATATGTTGTATTGATGCATTTAGCTCATCACAGTTGTCATCCTATGCAATTTATCTAAAATAAACCAGCCTACATGACTGAGACACTGAACTGAAACTGAAACATTTTTTAAGCCCTTCCATTTTCTTCACATGCTTTCATTATGTGCCGATAAACCATTTTATGTTTTCCTTGAATCTGCTTTTTCTCTTCTTTCTTTGCCACACCAACTCATTTACATCCAATAATTTGCATTTTTGTTGATGGATGCAAGCACCCTAAATGTACAAGTAGACACATTGCTGTTTCTCTAATGGTTATGATGTACCAGGGGTCAAATTGGCAGCAGCACCAGATTGTACGCATCCATTCATAGTTTATTTCCCAATTCTCTTTGAGTCTGTGGGAAATATGTTAATGGCTCTCCTGATGTTATGTTTCCTGTGAGAGCTGTCGACTTTCTATTTCTGAATTCTACTTCCGTATCGTACAGATGGTACAGAACACTTCCTCTAAAAGACTGTCAAAGATAAAGGAGATTTTTTAAAACTCTGAACATTCATTTTAGGGTTAGGGTTATAACAGAGGAATTTTAAGGCTATATGTGTTAGACTTCATCTGAAATGGAACGTGTAGTTTCTGTTTTTAACATGTGGCTGAAAGATGAACAACATCACATCAGTTAATAGTTAAAAATGGCTCAAAGGTAAAACTAACCTTAACCTGAGCTTGAAAAGACTGGATGTTAAAAGATCTATTCTTTTATACTAACAAAGGCATTATTTGGGTTATTCTTCAGCCATATTTTATCTAATATAGTTTAGGTTGTATATAATTGACATAGATGCAGAAGCTTGCATATATCCCTTTTCCAATTACATCTGATAAGTGTATTTTGATTGACATCTTTCATATATTCCAAAGTGGTGGTACACGTGTATTAAAGAGAACAATTACTGTAAAACTCCATAGATTGTTCTTTATTTTTCTGGTTCTTTATTGTGCCATCTGTCATTAAAATGGTAGTGGTCATAGTTGTTAGTCACAGCATTAGTACAGAAGGCTCATTGGTTGCAGGATTATTGGCCCTGTCTAAAAGTGTTTGGTTGCAACACAAAGCCTTCATTCTTCAGTATCAAGAGCACTGATAGTTGCAGTAAATGCTACTCTTGTCTGTGTATTTCCTCACAAGTTGAACAGTCAATAATTTTTTTGTGTTATCAATGATCTAAATTTGATTGCACCATAAGCATATCATCAGCACTAATACATTCTAAATAAGCTTACTAAATAGTGTAGTGATGTCCTGTTTGGGGGCTTTGCAGAAATTCCACAAGTCAGCAACAGAGCTGTGTGCCCCTAAACCTGACCATCACCCTTTTTCATCACAGGCTAAAAAGTGACACTGTTGGTCGTTATGTTGCATGAGAAGCAACCCACGGGGAATTCAATGAGAGCTTTGATCAGGAACACATGGTTGAGAGCTTCCTCTGCCTCTGCTGCTGCAATAGCCAGCTGCTGTCTGTTTGTTAGGAGAGTGCAGAGGAAAAGAAAGGACATGCGAGTTAAAAAGGCGACTATAAATTGGTGGAGGGGGAAATAGAAAAGACGAGCAGAGCAAATAGTGGTGAAGGGCAGGAGAAAACAGAGGGAAGTAAACAAGGAGAGGAAATGGATGCACAACAGGATGATGGAGTGAATCATAAAAGGGAATAAGGCAAGACAGATTCAGTTCCCAGGCAGCAGGCGCCATGTTGAGACGGCAGCGCCACACTGTCTCCATCTTCATCTCTGTCCTGTCTGCTCGTCTTCATGTCCCGACTTCTTTTTTCTGCATCTGTCTGTGCCTAAAGAGCAGTCTGTCTCTTCACCTTTACTTTCTTCCACAGGGGTAATTGACCAACCAGTTTATTGGTGTTTGGAGGAAGTGGAGGAGGTGGTTGTACCAGCGGTGTATATTACTGCATAGTGTGGTTTTACAGCTGCCTTATTGCCCCTTATTGCCTTATTGGTGGTCAACAAAAGATACTCCAATGGAAGGTTTGCACCTCCTGGAAAGTCTGTCCTTTTTGTTGTCATCTGTTTAACTCATTTATACTGAGGGCTGCTAGTTTTAGATGAGGAAATGAAACAGAGCTGTATGTAAATCTCAGATTATATATTCTACATCACAGGTACTTTGTTTATGGTTGTTCATGTCATTCACATTTTTTTAAAGGATATTTTGTAGATTTAAACATTTTCATGATGTATTTGAACTTTTTTCACTCTCTAAACATAGAGAAATGTGTGGAGTTGACAGTTATACACAGTATTATTGTTAGGATTTTACTGGTCAGACCCACTTCAGATCATACTGGACTGAACTAAGATTAGTTTGACAGCCCTGGATTATTTTGTACCATAAATGGCCTTGTTTTTTAATAATTTTGGCCACGGGTTTGTATGTTTGGTGGGTAGTTTGAGGTAGAGATGGCAGAACTACACACCTTCGCCAAAAAAAAAAAAAAAGCCCTATCCTTGACAGACATAGTTCAGATCCTTACACTGGATATTTACTGCAGTGTTTAATCATTTTCAGCTGAAACAAGTTCTTTAACTGATGCAGTGAGGAGCTTCTCATGTCTTAAATAACCATCAGTTTGATAGAGAGAATAAAGATTTGACTGTGTTTCAATGGATAAAGGTCATGTGGTCTGATGAGTCTAGATTGACCCTGTTCCAGAGTGAGAAGAGATGAACTGATTACCCATCATGCCTAGTGCCTATAGTATAAGGCTGTGAAGTTAGTTTTATGATCTGGGGTTCCTTCACTTGGTCAGGTCTTGGTTCAGTAACATTATGATGTCCAAAAAATGATGGAAATAAATGTTATGCTATTGAATAAACAAAATATTAGAGTGTGAGAGTTTTTTGGCCAGCCTGTAAATATGCATTTTTAACACGCTTAAATCTTAAACTGTCATAGGGAGGCTTATTTTTGACATAACCTCGACTGATGACAACTGCTTATACAAAGTACTACAAAGGATCAAATGTCGTACACTTTAGAGAGATTAAAATATTTGTACATGTATGATAATTATACATAAACAGAGATCAACACTGGAATAGAGATACTTTTGTAAATGAAACAGGAGTAAAAGCACTGATTCAACTTCTTTACTTCAGTGAAAATCTCTGAAATGTCCTCAAAGTCTACACTCAGCCTCACTCAGTACGTTTACATGCACATCTAAGTCGAGCTATTGCCAATAATCGAGCTAAGGACTTAACTGGAGTTTCTGAGAA
>JAPTMW010000028.1:7116419-7127345 GCA_029822955.1 Ostorhinchus angustatus
CCCCCCCCCCCCCCCCCCCCAAGAAAAATGCGAGAATTATACAAGAAAAATCATTAATCATTTGTTCTTCTTTAAACACTTCTTTTTCCCTTCTTCTGCTTCTCTATTGTCATCTCGGCAGCCACACACAAGACCCTTCTGCCAGGAGAGAGTGAGAAAGAAACATCCAGACAAGAGGAAAAGAAGAAGAAAAAGAAGACGTCTTGGAAGACACTTGGAAGACAACCCCCTCCGCCACCCCGTCTCCTCCTCCCCCCTTTCTCACACGCACACAACTTTGTTCACACATAAACACTCATACATTCCCTCCCCTTCCCACCCAGCTATTTTTTACACCCCACAAGTATCCTAGCATAAGAAAAAAACTTTTTCTTCCTTATTGGAAAGAAGGAAATCCCTCCAAAGAATCACCCAACAAACCAGTCAGAGGCTTCACAGCGTAGAAGAGGAAGAAGATGGCCCAGAGGTTGCTGCAAGTGTTGTCGTCTAAGGTAAGAAAGAGGCCTGGGAATTGAATTTTCTTGCCGTTTCTATCTTTGACTCTCTTGCTTGGCTGTTTTGTGATGGCTCTGTGGCGTTTTTATGGTTTTATTGCCCCCTGAGCATTTGGCGAGGTCAGGAGATGGGGGCATGTGTGGCCTCGGGGCTTTGATTTTTCAGACTTTTGGTGTTTGTGTTGGAAGGTGTGTGTCTGTGTGGGTGTTTGGATTCGGGATATATACAGTCACAGGTGACAGCTTTTCCAACTATCTCCATCCCCTTTTGTTCATTTTTGCATCAATGTATGTTGACGTTTTACGCACGGGATGTAGGCACCTGTTTTTTTTTTTTCAAGCTGCTCAGTGTGTGAATTAAATTTTCTGGGCTCATGAGGAATTTTTGTTGCATATTCAGGTTCATATTACCACAGGAAAAGAAATCAGAAATGCTGAACCTAATGTATGACAGAGTAGTCCATGTGAATAATTCCTGGTTCATCCAGAGCTTATTATGCATTTTGTCTTGGCTTTCCTTGGTTATGAAGTGTTGCAGTAGTTTAAGGCCTCTAGCTTTTAATGAGATACTGTGTGCGTGCGCGTGTGCGCTGTCAGCCAGGTGCAAACACAGAGACTGCCGTGGGAATATGAAAAATACGGCGCTCAATTGGAGAGAGGGATGCAGAGGGAGCAGGGAGGGTGAAAAAGAAAAATTAAAAGAACTAGGGGAGCGCTGGTTAATGGATACTCTCTCGGTTGCGCTCCAAAACAATTTAGCTTGAAAACAAACGATCTGTGAGGCTTTCCAAATGAACTGCGAACGATCGGCGGGTCGAGTCCGCTCCGGCCTCCGGGATCTGCTGAGCCGAGCAGCAGCGGCCCTCAGGACGCGCATTCACTCCTGTTTGACCCCTCAGAAATCAATCCGATCGGGATTAAAAAGAAAGGGGTAGCAGTTGTGGTGGACACTCTCTGGCCTCTCAGGGCTCTGGCCGTGGCGTGATGTGATGCGTGGAGAAGTAAGAGAAACTAATGGCAGAAATATAAGCGGTGGGTATCGAAGGGAAGGCAGAGAGGGAAAAAAATCGATGGTCATGCAGGGGCGGCGGAATGGCCAAGCTGTGGCCAGAGAGGGTTCAACCAGGGGACACGTTTTTCTGACCGATGAGGTCCACTGGCTCTGAAGCCAGAGGCTGACCCGTGTTTACACCCCCGCACACACACCACCCCCCTCCCAACACACACCTCCTACGTACACACACACTGCTCCCATACTCCCATCAACTCTGGGTCCCCCTTGACCTCCCAAGGCTGATGGAACCCTCACATCACTTGGACATTCCCAGACCTCCGGACCCCCTCGGGCCACTCAGTCATAACAGGCCGAGTTCAGGGCACTGTATCTCCGGGGCACCGGGGTGACAGTGCTCTGTCCGCTCCCACATCACCAGACAAGCTCAAGTAAACCCTCCTCCTATAGATAGGGGTCATGTGTAGGCCAGAGCTGACTGGCAGTCTGTTTACACGGGTCCAAATGTAGAAGAGCAAACTTTACCTCCATGTATTAAAGCTAGTTTCAGTTTGTGGTTAAATGAATATGTCAATGTCTTAGAAAATATCATGGTGGTTTGGTATATGGTGTTTCACAATTAAAATTGGCTGCTTTGAACAACTGGTGGGCACACAAATAAACAAAAAAATGTTAAATCACATAAAGGTCATGTCAGTATCATCAGTCTCATGTACCTTAGCTTCACTTTGACTCATGTCGGTGACTTCTATTTTTAGCTTTTGAAACAGTTATTCTAGTTTATTAGAATATATGTCTGAGGATTCCTGGATTAATTCCTTTTTTTAAGTAAAAGGACAGTCTGGTTGAACATGTAGAGAAATTTAAGGTGTTACAAGTAGATTGATCTGTGAATCACGCTGATTAGGCATTTTACAAACTAGTGATATCAGCAGAATTTGGTTCCAGCTGGTGGTGGTGTTTAGGCCTCTAAATTGGCATTACTTAGTCTGAAGGAAAATAATACTGTAGAAAAATGAAAATTGTATCCATAGCTGCCCAGACTTAAAAGGTTTATCCTGATATCCAGTTCCACATTTTTGATTGACTGATTTATCCATTTAAGTAGACATTGAAGTATATAATACATTTTGTTTAACTTGTTACTTGTGAATTTGGCTGTTGAATCACAAATATCACTTATATAAGCTTTTAGAAAGCCACCATTTGATGCCTGGTCCCCCCAACATCAATTTGATTATCCTGACAAATTCATAATCTAATTTTGTCAGGCCCATAGAAAGGAAAATGTACAAATATGACTACAAATCTATACCCGTGTGGCTTTAATTGATATAATTGTAGGAGCCATGTGTAAGTTTTCTTTTTGTATTCATGGTTTGGTTTTTGTCTGTATACTGCATTGGTGCTCGGGTGAGGGGTGTGTCACTGTGGGTGTGTCATCAGTGGTTATTTGTAATTGCACTCACCTGTTCTCCTGGGCGGGCCTATTGGACATGATGTGGGGTGAGTGGAGTGGAATTTTCTGTTGACTGCTACACCACACTGCTCTGTACTGTGCTGTATTATCACTGCATGAACAACTGTAAGCAACTGAAGCTTCTCTATTGTGAAATAGAAATAAAGGTCTTACACACAGTTTCGGATGGAGTTTGGTGTGCACGTCACAGTTTTCTCCCACATTTAGCCCGTCACGGCTGAATCCTGTCCCTGGTTAGCTGCAATAATACTAATACAACCCTCTTGTCACTATGTATTTCTATGTTTTATCTTCCACAATCTTATCCATATAGAAAGTTTAATGTCAGTTTATGATACATCATTATTTGTCCTCAGTTTAAGGACTGACTTAGTCCTTAGTGAAAGTTAAAGAAACCAGATGATTGTTTGCAGTTTTTATTGTGGTTAGAACATGATTAAACTTTACCAGACAATGTGCAAAGTTTCAGAAATGGAGAGATATAACATTCTGAATAATTATAATGCTAAAATATTATTTCAACATCAAAACCTTTAGTTGACAATGCAAACTGAATACATTTTACTGTGCATTGTACTATGTAGGTCTATTACTGTGCATGTGACATATAAATCTTATAACCCCAAAATCTAATAGAGTATATTGCACTAATGATAACTAATACAATATTAAATTATATTGCAGTAATGATCATTATTGCTTATTGCCCAGCCCATATCAGCAGTCAGCATTTTTAAATCATCTAAAGTTCTGCACACTCTAATGTAAGTTGTGCATCGGTCTAGTTGTAATATCTGCTGTAAGAGGGGATCGGATCAGGCAGACCTTTTAGACAGGCTCAAACAGTATTTAGACAGACTGGGCCCTGAGTGTAAACAGAGCCTTCCCCTCCTGATTGCCTTACTGAAAAGCTGCTGAGCAGTGTTTTCAACTTCCCAACCTTTTCATCCACTGAGTTATAAATAGGAGCAGGACATACTTAGTCCAACAAAACATGGCACTGATTTTTTTTTCTTTTGACATGCCATGGCAAAGTCATTTACAATAAAAAAAAAGAAGAAGAAGAAAAGAAAAATTAGAAAAGATGAAGTCAAACGAAATCTAGAATGCTGATCATTTCACTGGTTTTGCTGTTCATTGAGCTGCAGCCATTACTATTCAGCAGCATTTGGCTGGTGCTGCTGGTCATTTTCCAGCCTGGTAATCTGACCTGCAGCTGGGAGGAGTGGTGGGTGTGTGTGTGTCTGTGCCTGGGCGTACTGATTAATCAAAGGGACAGTGGCATAAGGGGGGTGGGGGGAGATGGGGGGATACTGTTGATTAGTTTGGTTCCAATCTGTCTTTATTGCCAAGATGTTTTCCAATGCTCAGATGCTTTTTCATATTTTATATTTTACCAAACCCTTTGGAGCCATGAAACATTTAATAGTATTATATGTACTCCAGAACCACTGAAAGGATTTATGTTTCAGCTTTACTGATGTATAGATCCATGTAAGTGTCTATAGCTTTGGTTTATAATCCTAGACAGCATTAACAGAATACTGATCAGTCTCAGTAATGGGGAAATCAGGTTGTTGTTTGGGGCTAAAGGTCCCCTCATTGGGGCTAATGGCTGTTCTTGAGAATGAGTAACTAAGTTTTCTTAATTACCTTACACATATTTGTATTACACTCATGCCAAATGCTTTATACTGAAGTTCCTCATCTTGCATCTTAAATAAATCCAACTACAGGAGCTTTCCCCAATGTACTTTTGGTACATCTTGCTGCAAAAGTGGTTACAAAGCACAGAAAATTGTTGTGATAGTTATAGCAATTTTATTAGAATCTAAATTAGGATGTTCATTTATGTATTTCACAAAAATACTGTACAAAGCAGTGTCTTTAAAGTGTACAAACACAGCTCTCCATCACTCTTTTCTTGTCATGTAATTTCTGAGCCTAACAAGAGAAAGCCCACTCAAGCAGATGGGATCAATACCATCATTTACATTAATATGAGAGATGAAAAGGTCAGAGGTCACTGCACCTTTGGGATTGTTAGAAATCTTTAGGTACAAGTGTAAATATGATACCATGGTGTCGTTCCTGCTGTGTAATACACCATTACCTGACTCATTTTACTAGAACGGCTGTACAATCACATGCATTATTATCAGATGAAACATATCACATCTGAACTTTCTGAAAACAGCTTCGTGAAACTAAGGAAATAAGGTTGTTTAATAGCCAGAAAGGAGCCAAAGAGCTGCAAGTTTCCATGGGTGTTAATATCTGTTTAAGGATTTAGACTGGAGTATAATGTATACTTGATTGACTTTAAAAAGAAATATGAACACGACTTCCAAAAGATTACATTTTTTTAAAGAAAAACAAAAACAATAACAGGTCATAGCCTATAGCTAATATAAGTCCATCTTTTGGGATTTTAGGTTGTCCATAAAAACTTCCAATTTGTAATACAATTGGGTTAGGGTTAAAAAAAAAATTAATGTATCTTAAGATATAACACATTATTATGTGGAATGTTTCTTGACTGCTTACTTGTAGTTTTGAGCTGAAATAGCATGTGTACACGCAAACACACTGGATACTGAACACGTATTAGATTTAAACTTCTAATATAGGGTACATGGAGACATTTGTGGTCATCGTCGTAGAGGTTTGAAGATTTCAGTGCTTTAAGAAAGGGCTGATGTTTATGAGACTTAACAAAGCAGTTTGTTGATTTATGCGGCAGCCACGTGACCTAATCGTATAAATATGTGCTAAACCTAAATGAGAGCCTTAGTGGTTTTAATTCTTTACTCCTCATTGACTTCAACAGAAACGCGATGTAGTTGTTTGTAGAGTTTCTCAGCCTGAAACCTTGAATGGGCTAAATCTAAATCTAATTTCTGCCCGGAGCACATTCAGGTTCATTAAAAACACACTTGTTAAATTAAAACTCCTGCTGCTCAGCTTCTACAAAACCACCCACTGAGCTTATTCAGTGTAACTACACGTTACTTGTGATTTGAAGTTTTCCTGTTTTCCGTAGTTCTGTTTTTCCCTGTGGTTAAACTGCCGTCCCCTGATGCTCCTCTCTGTTCTAAAAAAAAACAAAAAACAAAAAAAAACCTCCTTGTTTTTGTAATCTCAGTGGGATTAGCAGTAAAATAAATGCCGTAAAAACCTGAACCAACAGGGGTGAGTCGGGGGTCGTGGCTCTGACCTGTGGTTTACAGAGGGGCTACTCTGCTGTAACTGCTGTACAGTGATGTTGTCATTGAGATGTTTGAAGCAGCTGATGGAGATGATGTTTCAACACCAGCTTTACACAGGAAGCGGCGGGATTACGCGTGCATGTGAAAGAGGGAGAGCAGCGCCTATCCCACACATGACCCGGTGTTCAGACAGGAAATAAACAACCCGAAGCAGGACTTGGACCGGGTCTCTCCTTCTCTCTGTCTCTCTCTCTGGCCCGGGGAGTCTCGCGGTGGTTTGCTAATTGCCAGACAAATCGCCCCGCGCGCTTTTTCCCCCTTCTAGTTTTTCCGCTCCCCCTCGCGCTCGTTACAGCCGTGTTGCCCGAGAAATTTATTATTCCGGAGAGCACGAGGAGCCGGGGAGGTCACGGTGGAAGGCGCGCGGACTGCAGGAGGAGGTCGTCACCAGAGATATATGGCTGCCAGAGCTTTTTTCACTAGGCTACTGGGTGTGCGCGTGAGAGCGCCTGTGTAAGCGGGAAACGGAGAGCACGCAAGCCGTCTAAAAGTAGACACGTATTAAGTATTAAAAGCAGAAGAGCCAAATGATGGGGCCAAGTTGGAGCACTCACATGGGGTCAGGCTGTTACAGCACAACACTGGGCCATATATTAATAATTAACTGTTATTTTAAATTATTAACTAGTCAACCAGCGGATTTACATATTCTATGGTGTTACTAGGAAACCTCTTAATATTCTTTTGTATATAATAAACTGGAAAGAATGAACTTTCCATTCCATTCCCTTTTTGTAAAAAAAAAAAAAAAGTAAGTAGCCTACATGTATACATAGAGTACTTTTACTCTTTCTTGTCTATGAAATAGATGTTATCATTCAATTTCAATTGTTAATAAAAGTGCGTAATAAAATCAAATCAATAAAGTAATCAGTATAAATTAAAGATTGCTGTGAGTTGACCAGTATTTATTTGTTGTACAATTATTAGTGTCGGTGTTGCTGCTTTTATTGAATACAATCAAGTTCGCGTCATGACGAACTTGGCGTTTTGTGTTACAACACAGCTCATATTATATAGATGTGAGTGATAAATAGGCTTCCGTGGCCTGTTTGACTAATGGCAAGGCATTAGGCCAGTAAAATACACTATATTGCTGATAGTAAAGTATTTAACAACCCCACTGCCCACGTTACTTTTCACTTATCACTATCAGTGTAATGATGCTGACTGTTATGTCGCATATAGTAGCAAATCAAACACACAAAGATAGTACTCAGATAGGCTTATTCGTAGGAATATATTACTTACTGAAACAGGGTAAATTAGGTAAAGCACGCACTCTTTGGGCCTTTTCCCCATAACCCGGATAATAAAGTTTTATAAAAACATTTCACTGGAGTGATTCATTATAAGTAAAAGGCACTTTTATGTTTTATGTACATGTTAAACGTGACAACGCTTTGAAGCTCAGCATCAGGTCACTCAGTCCTCATGCACACTTACTGTAAGCAATAAAAGCGTGACTACGACACGTTATGACGTTTGTTGTATTGTATCATATTGCTGCTTATGACCTGGCATTTGAAGCTAACATGTGAGTGTAAATGTACTAAACAGCAGAACATGTTCGGTGTAATGGATCTGCACAGTAACGCAGCAGGCTCTGTCGCTGCCATTCTGAAGTTAACAATGGAGACACATTCTGAACATTGCTCAGAAGTCATTGATCCTGTCATGTCTGACAACAACACAGTCAACAGCAGCCTATTAAGAGTACACAAAGACGGATCTCAAATATGATTACAATATCAATTATGGATCTCGCCTTCTCATTAGTAAACGATAAACACGCAGCAGTTCCTTAAAGATGTTAATTAGACTCTTTAAAATCTTATGTAGCCTGTGGGTTAGTGAGTTGCGGTTTTTGTCTTGATCAACAAAAATGAATAAACACAGGGAGAACATAAAAATAATAGCACCAGGGGAGTTTGGGCTTCTACCGGCTCAGCCACGCAGCTCTCGGAACCGTCCGGGGATGTCTCACGGTGCAGTCCCACAACAGAGGGAAGACCTCACGTCTCGCGCAGGAGAATATATTTCAAAAACCGGTTGTGCGCGTGCTGCCGTCGTGAGACAGATTTACGAGCCGCTGTAAAAGGCGAGATGTCGCTGCGTGGTAAATCAATCTCCCCCTCTCTCTCCTACTCTCTCAGCTCACTATCTCTATTCCTTTCCCACTCTGATCAGTCTATAATAATAATAATAATAATAATAATAATAATAATAATAATAATAATAATAATAATAATAATAATAATAATATAGCANNNATAATAATAATAATAATAATAATAATAATAATAATAATAATAATAATAATAATAATAATAATAATAATAATATAGCAATTTAGGCTTTCAAACGAACAACGAGACCACCTCATCAGGTCTCAGACACTTTAATTTTACAGACATTCTACATCTTAACAAAAAGACATTTCCACTTTCTCTGCTTCTCTCTCTCTCTTTTTTTATGTAAAGCCTAGTTAATGTTTAACGAGAAGGAAGAATCTACCTGTCTTAATCCATCATGGACCATGAGACCCCCATGATCTCAAAGAGCTGCAAAATCACGTCATATATTGGGTTTCTGCCAGATTGTGAATGTTGAAATAACCTTTATAATAACCCTCAGGATTTTATTTATTCTGCGTTGATGCATATTATATGCACAATTATTTTTATTTTTTCATTAGTGGTAGATAGATACATTTACAGATGATCAGCAGGTTAGGCGTTCTTTTATCAGTGTATCTTTAAAATATCGCCAATATTCTCTGTTATGTAATGTATTAAGTGCTATTAAAAATCCTTTGTGTTTTCTCAAATATAACTATTGGCCATTATGGTTTAGCCAAATCGTCACAACTGTGGAGTTGCCAGTATTTATTACTGGTTGAACTGACGCTAATCATAATTCGGATGTTTAGACTGTTGAAATGTTTTGTTTTTTTTTTGTTTTTTAAATAGCTTTCTGTGCGCCTGTGCCAAATTTCCAGAGCTGAGTCGTGCTGCTGTTGTCAGGCCGGCCCAGGTCTCCGGTGCTACTTATCTTAGCTGTTGTTTCACACTGTGATTGCTATAATTTATGGCCGTCATTACAGACGCCATCATCACCACCACAAATGTTTGATTTCAATCTTGTTGTGGGTTGAATCTTAGGGAACCGCCGCACTGCCTGGAATGCAAGTTTAAAGAACTCTATCTTTGTTTTGTTTTTATTTATAGGCTATATTTAGCTATATATATTTTGTCTACTCCGTCAGAAACAAGTAATAAATTAATTACCACAGAACTGTTACATTGGTAATAGGTTTAGAACTAAATGTGTTTCCTACTTGGTAATTATTTTTCTGCCTTTGTCGTCTTGTAGAACATATTTTAGGAACAAACAACTCCAATCTGGCCTCTCCATCTCAGGAGAAAGTCATTTTGGCTAATTGCGTTTGATATTAAACATCTTTATGGCTTCAGATCTATTTAAAATTAACAGAAAAAAATATAAACAGATTGAGTTTGTTTTTAATTGATACATATAACGCACTTAAAAGAGGATTAGCTAGAGCAGCATCCAAATATTGTGAGAGTTGTGTTTTCCAGCGGTCTGAAGTGGTCTTTGAAAGCGTCTCTTTGAGGAGAAGCTGCTGTGGTTCATTGTTTGACCTTGAAGTGTTTCTTGTTAGCTTCTCAGCAGCTAGGTTTAGCTCTGTCCCAACATCCCAACCCGAGCTGCTGCTTCTCCTCATTTTTTTTCCTTTTTAAACAGTCTCGAGCTCCATTGTTCTGAGTCGGCTCGAGCTCAGGAACCGGGAGACAGAGCTCGAGCTCAGAAAGGGATTCCAGCGTCCTATTGTTACTGCCCTGCACGGCCTCGCGACAGGGGTTGGTGTCTGTCCGTTGTTTCTCATTCTCCGTCTCTTCTTTGCGCCTCCTTTAGACGGTCTGGCGAGCCTCTCCCTTTCTCTTTGTCTCCTTCTGTTTCTCTTACAGTTCTTCTACCTCTCTGTCTGTCCGTTAACTTACCCTACCTTGCAAATGAATAAATAGCTCCTTTTCCTAAATAAATTACTGGTCATGCACGCAGGCACCCCACGAGGAGGACAAGTTAATAAACTAAGAGAGCTGCGTGTGCAAAGCGTTCACTTCTTCTTTCTGCATATAGTAAAATAGTAAAAAAAAAAAAAAAGGAGATTAATTAAGTTTATTTGTCCGTAAATATCAGATATCGATGCAGCTAAACATATATTTATCTGTGTGAAACAGTTGCTTCAATCTTGATGATGGTAAATATTTTTTTCAGCTGTCGGGAGTTAAATATGACATAGAATGAGAGCAATAAACTATGCTGCTTATTTCCTAGAGATAAAACATGCCCGTGCTTTAAGCTGTCATCATCATTATAAAGGCTGAAATAATATGAAAAAAATATAGTATTTGCCAAAACAGATACAGTGACCTGTTATAGGAGACAGTATTAGGAATCCCCCCTTGTTCTGCAGACTAACTGCGAACTGAGAAAGAGATGACAGTGAGGAATAACAAAGAAAGAGTCTGAGGCGTGCAGTCATTTTTTAAAAACGAACATAGACGGTGACAATCATCATTTAAAGGTGTCTGTGCGTGTTTGTCACAGGCCTGGCCCTGCCTCTGCCACGGAGTTTTGTGGCAT
>JAPTMW010000028.1:7352178-7362773 GCA_029822955.1 Ostorhinchus angustatus
TTAGAGTTATCTTAATTGAATTCATGACATTTTTGACCAAAGGTTTAAATTCTACTAATTATTATTATTATAATTATTATAATTATTATTATTATTATTATTATTATTATTATTATTATTAATAATAATAATAATAATAATAATAATAATAATAGAAGTAGCAGGCACACCTGGATTAATCAATGTGTCCAATATTGAAAGACAGAAAATAAAGGAGCTGCTTTAAGTTCAGGAAGTAGTGGGGCTGTGCATAAAGCCCACTGGTTTGGTCACAAGTAGAGACCATGTAAATGTTTATCAAATAAACAGAAACAGAAGGAAATAATGCATTTGTTGTGGATTTATTTTATTTTTTTCAGCTGTGGATTAATCCACATTTATTTCTGTGGCAACGTTCTTGGCACATTTTTGAAGCAAAACATGTATTTTTTGAAATATTATTATTATTATTATCTTTATTTATAATTTATGGGTGATTCAGTTCCAGTTGTCATCTGTTACCTTTGTTGACATTTTTTTCTATCTCCAGTTCAATTTGTTTTTCAGTTTTTATTTCAACCAAACACTTTTATTTTTACTTATTTTACTTTTAATTTTATTCCTATGTATTAATCTAAACTCGTATAACTGTCTTGAATCTAATCTGACTGAATTTAAGAATTTGATGATAAATTTAGTGACTGAATTTAGTGTTGCAGAATCCAAATTTTCAGTTTTTTTCTTTTTTTTTCCCTTTTTTTTTTTATAGCTGTTTAGTGTGTTATGTATACACAAAGGCTTGAATAATGTAACTAAACCAAAAAAAAGGAAAGAAAAGAAAAGAAAAAAAACTAATAAAATATATATTTTATATCTCAGACAATAGAGACATTTACATCCAATAATAGTCCATACCTCATCACCACGGCTCAGCCTTCACTTCAAGGCCTTACGACACCATTTGTGTTTCCGAGCGTTGTATGAAGAGACGTAACCTTGTTCGGTCCTTCACCCATGTATTGACGACAGAAAAAACATAAGACTGATGGTGCAGGAACATTTAGCAGCATCATTCATATCGATCACACCATCATCTTCTTCACCAAGAAAAAAGAGAAAAGGATCCATCATCAGTGCGACTGCAGATCTGACCGTCCACCTCAAATGTGGAAGAGGATGGTGGTGACAAGTGTCAGGACAAGACCATGAGGCTGCAGGGCCAAGGTCAAAGGTCAAAGGGCCAAGGGCAGAGCAGCTGCAGGGCAGGGCTAGGCCATGGGGTCAAAGGTTGAGAGGTAAAAAGATGAGACAGAGCCTAGTGAGACCCTGGCAGAGAGGGAAGATCAACCGACGTGACCAGAGGAATTTATCAGTATTTTATAATAATCCTGCATGAGATTAAACGGAGTTAGAATCTATTCACTGACGAAAACCCACAGATACATAAGAAAAGACAATAAAATCATACATCTTTTCAAAGCCATTATATTATGAGGAAAAAAGTCATAAGATTACAAGAATAAAACTGTATCTTTATCAAGTTGATTTTTTTCTTTTTTTTATTTAACAAAAAATTGTATCATGAAAAATGGTTCAACAGTATTAACTGTATTAATACAATTTCAAAATACACAGAGCAGCTGTTTATTTACACGTATATTTAATGTTTTCCTCCAACTAAACAACTGTGAGGATATGAGCAATCATAACTAACCGCTGATGAATAAATACTCCAAAAAGTTAAAACACAAATATTTTCTGTTTCTGTCATCTATATACTTATGAACGCCTAAAGATAGGATATATAAAATATAAATATATTTTTCGGTTAAAGTCTATAGGTACAGAATATAGATATAGATACACTGGCTGAAGTATACCTGAAATTTTCATGGCTTTAGTCCCTCTGCTTTTAATATTTATTTACTAAGATGACAGAAATGTATGATTTATTTAGTGTTTCAAACAGTTTGTTTTTGACTTCAGTCCCTGATAATACAATACAATACAAAACAATACACAGAAACATTTGTTATTCTTTAAACGATCCGCTCCGACACAGTCTCAAGCAGCGCGACCTCAGCTTGACCCTGGAAATGAGGGTGAGACGAGGTGAAAGGTCAAAGAGTCACAGAGTAAGCGAAAGTAGCCGTGGACGACAAAGTGGAATCAGAAACATAATGATGAGTGTGAACCATCGCTGACGGTGATCATCACAGTGTAAAACACACTGACTCCCATTAGCTGTGGCTCCTCCTTTTTCTTTGTTACTTCATCCTTTGTCTTTTTTCCCCTGATCCAAGCCTGCTGTTTACTTCCTGTCTCCTCCAGTAGGCATCACCATGACAACAGGTAAAGGTTGACCTTTCTGTAACCACTGCGATGTGGAAGTCTACCCTCCACCAGCCCCGCCTCCACCGCCCAGTGGGGGTCATCATCAGGTTATTACCAGAGTCTGAGGTCATGGGAGGGTCACAAGAGGAGTCTATATGTTTATTTACTGTTTTCCAGTTTTGGAATGTAAAAGATGAGTTCAGTGGTGTTGGTGGATTGGAAAGAAACATCATGACATGACACTATAAATCTGATTTATTCATGTTCAAAAATGCAACTAATTCCTGCCAGTCTTTCACTGTATGTAAAGCAGTTTGTTTCTGTAAACTAGGGCTGCAACTAAGGACTATTTCAAAAGCTGACTAGCCAGATTATGAACTGTAAAAAAAAAAAGTCTAATTTCCGCAATAAAATACATTCTCTTTCCTTTAACAAGAACATTTGGTGCACAACAATTAGAATGCATAACAAATAAACTAATTACTAAGTTAAACTAATATTCAGTTCAATATTCAACAAACATTGCAGCAGCAATGAAATGCTTTTTTCCCATAAACAAAAGTGTATTTTGTGCATAACAATTCCAGTGCCTAACAGAACTTGTTCAAGAATCAAATACTCAAAAATTGCAATCAGCAAAAGTGCATAAAGTCACTAACGACCTGTCAACAAATAAATTAGTCATCAGCTATTTTTGCCGTCAACTATTCATCAACAGGTCGAAATGTCTTTGTAACCTTAATATTCCTGTTCCTCTTAAAATTGCTTGTAGAAAAAGAATTGTTAAAACACATTCATTTCAATTACATGTTTCTGTAACATGTCCTGCTGAACATGTTTTTAACTGTATGCATTTCAATTTTGTGAATATGTTCACTAAACTGAGTGTATTTGTGACTCTGAAAACATTTGGAGAACAGGTGAGATGAGGGTTAAAGAATCACTCATGGGATTGTTGGTTCAGCTTGAGTCAGATCCAGATGTTTCCAGAATGAAAGAAAAGCAGGTGATTAACCTGCTCCTGATGTCACAGGTAACCAAGTTTTGCCCTGTTCAGCCCATTTCATCTCTGTTTAGCCTCATATAAGCAGATCTAAAGTCAAGTATTTTATACAGGTACACAGTAAGCATATTCATTTCACATTAACAATGCTATAAAAACTATAGAAAGCAGAGCAAAGGAGATAAACCAGCCAGTCAGAGAACATAATAGGTTTGTAGACTAAAAATGTCTCATACTTTTACTAGTTGGTTGTTCTGGTACTAATACTGTACTTAATTATATCCATGTTAATAAAGTAAATTGTAATTTGAGAGACTAAACTAATGAGGAAGTTTCTCCTCTGGCTTTGTTCTCTCTTCATTAGAATCAGTCTGGGTCTCTGAGGAATAATCTGTTTAAGAGGTCCAGCATCTGCCGTTTCCACAAACTCATGAACACACACCACAGCTTCACGCCTGCAAACAACCTGCTCACACACACTTTACATGAACACACACTCACACATATTCAGGAGCTGTTGTTGTCTTTTGTTAGCACAGAGCGAGTATAACCCAAACCCAAACTTGCATTGTATCTCTGCTCCATCTTAACTTGGTGGCCAAGTTGTTACCATGGAGACCAAATGATTTAATTGCTAAACAGAGCGTCATGCTGTGCTTCACCTTGAGAACACACACGTGTGGTATATACACAAATACACACATGGACAGCTGTGAAGCGGTGAGCACTCTGCAGAAATGGACTCAAATGTGTGAATGGAGGGTTGTAAATTCACCACAGAGAGATTTATAACACACACGCACACACACACACACACACACACACACACACACACACACACACACACACACACAGACTTAGAGACAGAGCAGGAGGAGGGTTTACCACAGCATCACAGGCCAAACTCCACAGCTCTAACCTTCTGTTTGGTTTGTTCTGTCTGAAGGAATCGTTAGTTTTATAAATTTAACACAACTTTGAACCAATATTTGCCTTTATTTCCTCTACATAACATCTGTTTTTAGGTTTCCTTTCATCCACTTTCCTGTAGCATCTAGTATATTATAAACTCATAAAGACCAAATTAATTTCTCTCTACATTTAATCCTTACCAAGTGATTTATCACCATTTATTATAATATTCTCCTACATTCTGCATTTTTTCCAGTGAAAAATCAGGTATTTTCCAGCATTTAATTTACTGATCATGTAGGTGTTAATAAAAGCTCAGTAAATTCAAAGGTTGAAAACACAACAAAACAAAAAAGAAAAATTAAAAAATCAGTTAATCCTACATTAAAAAAAGGAAAAAAAAAAAAAAAAAAGCGTCTCCATCCACTGTGTATCAAACTCATGGGTTTCACTGAATCAGTGTTGTAGAAGATGACAGTGTTTCCATGGTTATAAAGGCCCCTATGGAAACACCGAACAAAGACATCTGATGCTGCTGAAAAACTGAAAAAATGTATTTTCTGAATTGTTTAAATATTTGACAGGTTTAATGGTTCAACAGTTAATGAATATTTCTGATCAGTAGATGCTTTTGGGACTTTAAGTATTAGTAATGCACAGTATGAAATGAAATAGAATGCCAGACCATTTTTATTGTTTTACTGTTTGTTTTCGCTAAAAGTCTATGAATTCTGCAACACCCACCTTTACTGTATATGAATTGTACTGTACTGTGATACAAAGTCTTTAGGATATTCAGACACATGTTCTATATGCTCAGTCAGATGCATCCACTCTCTTTGTATTACAATCTCTTCATGCGCTTCTCTCAGCTATTAGCAGTTATGCACAAAAAAGTGTTTCCACTGTTGTTTCACAAAAACGCTTATTTTGATGCACATGACGACAGGATCAACACAAACTTGTATGTTAGCTTCATCTTAAGTTATTAGTAAGTTACTTGGATCCAAATGTGATGAAGAATGCAATGCACATATTGTTTGTAGAATTCATTTGACTTGTTTGTGGTTGTTTATAGATATTTTCACATATACTTTCATACTGTTCTTATTGTTGTTGTTATGTCTACATAGATTTTTTTTCTATATCCATTTACTTTTATACTTTTTGTGGTTGTTGTTTCAGCTGGTTCTGGAATAAAGGACAAGGTGTTGTGTGTTGTGACAGTGTGTTGTGTGCATTTTCGGACATATCTGTTTCTCATTTTCACCACGTTTTTACCTATTCAAATAATAGCTTGATCAAATTGAATCAAAGAAAATAATCAATAGATTAACAAGTTATAATAATAACAGATTGCTACACCTGTAATGAAAACACTGAGCATCTTTTTGTTTTTACTTTTGTCAGAAATAAATCATTCATTCATTCATCTTCTAAACCCACTCTTATCCTCACTAGGGTCGTGGGGGTGCTGGAGCCTATCCCAGGTACCTATGGGTGAAGGCTGGGTACAACTGGTGAGGAGTCACCAGTTCTTCACAGGGATGATATTTTGAGACAAACAACCAACCACTCTCACATTCACACCTATGTGCAATTTTAGGCTGACCAGTTAACCTATCAGTGCATGTCTTTGGATGGTGGGAGGAAGCCGGAGTACCTGGAGAGACCCCACGCAAACAGGGAGAACATGCAAACTCCACACAGAAAGGTCCCTGGTTGGAATCGAACCTAGGACCTCCTAGATGTGAGGTGACAGTGCTATCCACCGTACCACTGTGCTGCTGTGAAATAAATAAATCACCGATTAAAAAAAAAAAAAATTATAAAAAAAAAAAAAAAACAATGCTCATTCTTTTCTGGAAATGGAGTGTGTATAGTGTTTCAATTAGTTCTCTAAAACAATCTAAAACATGTTTTTTTGCTGTGGATCTATTCTTGTTACCATGGATCATCAGTGTCAGTATTGTCATAAAAACAGTAATTTAACCACACAAATCATGGGAGACACTGGTTTGCCATTTTCTTATTCAGCTACCTTGTTTGTTAGAATTTTAACACATTTGAGCTAATGTAACTAAAATCTACACATATGCCCTCTAATAACTTCCAAATTGAATGAATGCATCATGAAGAAGAGGTGAAGGAAGTGATTAGAGTCAGACAGAAGGTAATTGCTGATGGCATTATCGCTATTTTAATGTAGTAGAAGCTGCGAGCGCTCACTAACCTTTTACAGCTACCAAAGAAATTCAGAACGGCGGCTGCAAGTGTGAGAGCCAGCAGAGAAAGGAGATTTTTAACAAGATGGAGACGGATAGAGATGGAGGAAGGTGATTATTGTGGCTGTTATTGCCTTTTAAAGGGGCATTACGCCAAGTGTTATCGTCCCACTGTACACTCTCTATGGAGCCATAGCACTGCTTAACAATGTGTGTTTGAGTCTGAGAGTAAAGTTGTGTGGAAGATGCAAACAATGTGTATGAATGTTGTTAGAAAAAGAATGGGTGAAAGTTTATATTTCTATAACAGAGTCTCCATAACATGTGTTGCATTATCGTAGTTTTGTGGATTTTCTTTTTAATGCTGACTTTCTTGAAAGAAAGACTTGATGGGTTCTGATTTTGTGCACATTCAACTCATGTGAAAGAACAGCTGTTTCCCTTGTTCTAAATTCTTTTATTATCCTTTAGCAATGAACAAACACACAAGTAACTAATAAACAGTGCTAATGACATGAAGATTAACTCCATCTTCTGTATTCATTAAATAAACAGAAGCTACACCTGCTCATGTTTTCTTAGTAAAGTTAAAGTTAGTCCAATTACCTCAGGAGCTAACTGCAGCTAATTTGACTCTTTGACCTTGACTCTGCTTCTTTTTTTTCTTGGTAGTTGTTCTCTGTTCAATTGGACTGGTTTAACTCTTTTTTTTTTAAACCAGTCCAGTGTAACCGAGAACAACTACCAAGATGATGACCTGGGTAAATGAGAACCTACACACAAATAAATATACTATATTTGATTAAACAGAGACTATATATTCTATCTACTATGTTTCTTAAATACCAAAACCAAAGGTAACATTTATATTCATTATTTTTTGTTCTGGGAGTCGGTCTATTGGCGAATACATAAAGCCAATGAGTAGACCCATATTAACAGCATGTCGTTAGCCTCACAGTATAATTGCCATAATTGTCATAAGGCGTTTCTCAATATCAAGTTCACCAAGTTTTGACTTGTGAACTCAGCAAGTATGGTCTTGGTAAGAGACTGGTGTTCTTAGGAACTCCATTCTCTCTGTTATTGGAACAGCTAGTGCTTGTGAACTTTCCGTCCTGGTTCTGTTGTGTTTCTGCCATTGGCTCCCTAACATATTCCTGCAATCCACCACAATATGTCACTCGATTTGATTTCAGTGCATTTGTACTAATAACATGTCATTTATATATTTTTTTTAATACATTTTGTACATTCTTCAAAACTGGATTTGAAACTAAAGATGTATTTTCTCCCTATTCTGCCTCTCACACATGTTCCAACATTGTGTCACATCATCTCATGACAGTTATCTACTCAAGAAAACATTTCTGAGGTAAGTTGTCACAGCAGCTGCCATTGCTGGGTAACATAAAATGCATCTCGGGGCACTTGCCAGCCAAGTCCATACCAATCACCAACCAGTGCCATCTTGGTTTAGGCAAGGAAACAAGCAATATCTGGGAATTCCATCCGATCTTGGTTTGTGCAAACTTTAAAATGGAACAGTACTTGGCCCATTATGCATTGAGGCTAACAAGGTACACCAGTTTTAATGTGAGGTTGTTCTAGTTCCTGGGGCCTCGTTGCTGCTCCTCTACATTACCAACAGTGACCAACAATCCTACTGTTAATGGTCTTAATTAACTACAACAATCAACCATCACCCAGTGTAACACAGATTCCAACATAAACTTAACACAGACACGAACTTTTTCTCACTGAGCCTTCAAACTGCAGACTGTATTTAATGATGAATGTACGCTTGTCTCATTTCAAACAGTTCTACATAACACAAATAAATATATTACCTTATCACTTTGCATCCTGCAAGTTGTTGTCTTGAAACAAGAAATGCAGAGTTGTAAAGAAGATCCGCTCTTCATTCATTAGCTTCAAAACAAAGGCACACATTAGCCAGAGTTACACCCTTACGACAGTAGTTGCTAGTGCTCATGGGAAGCAGAGTCTTTGTCCCAGAAAAACACCACCGATTCTGGCCAAAGGTGTCACTGCAATCCCCTTCAAACAGATAGTCCTCACATTACCTTTAACAAAGGTCATTTCAGACCTTTAAGTTATAACTCACTAGATTTATGTTCCGGTCAGCACCATTTTGATCAATTTGTTTTTCATATGTTACTGTTTTAAAATTGGATGAATGATTGTATTGATAAATGAGTCCATCACACTGTTCAGGCTCTGGGTCCAAGTCGCTGCTGTGACCATCAGATTTTGGATTCCTTTACACAGTTTCTATTTTCCATGCTTTATACCAAGCAACAAAAATTACACTCCACGTTAAACATTTTGTTATTTATTTCCGGAAAAGTACCATGATTTTTTTCCATTCACCATCAAATTGATCTATATATTGATCCTAGCATCCTGTGCATCACAATTAGCACCCATGTGAAACACAACGGTGGAACTAATGTTTAGTGGCAGCGAAATTAAGGAAACAAAGCTTCAGTTCAGGAACACTGCAATCAAATCCTTTTTTTTTCAATTGTTTCAAGTCAATTGATAAATTAATCATTTCACTTCTAAAATATTCGTATCAGTGTTGTCTTTTTCTGAGTCACAAGAATGTCATTTTGATAAGACCATTATTTTACTGAAAATCAATGGTCAAAGAGGGAAAAAAGAGTAAACGACTACTTATGGGGTTAATGAGACAACTTGTGAGTGTTTGAAAGAACAGACCTAGACCTGCAGAATGAACTAAACATACATACAGGGTGGACAGACAGGCGGTCATGAGGTTACTTAGTGTTCAATACAGACCTAATTCACTGCTACAGCCTGGCGTCACCAGCACTATATGTGTGTGTGCAAATGTCTGGCGTCATTCAGACAAGCCACTTGTCCAAAACACAACGATTGATTTAGGTGGAGCCATGGAGGTAGAGACACTGTGTTGTTGCATTTTCAGCCAAACTGCAAAATCAATGCAAAGTGGATTTGAACGATAGAAGTACACACTGCTTTCATCCTCTGTAAGTGTATGTGTGTGTGTGTGTGTGTGCGTGTGTGTGTATATCTGCTGGTAACCCATGGCGACAGAGCTCTGTCGGCCATTACAGCTCCAACGTCTCCGCAGCGACCATTAATGATAATGTTGTTGTTGTTGCCATGACTACAAATACACTTGTTCCACTCCATTTGCATTTGGAGAGAAAGAGAGTGATGTGCAATAGAAGTGGTGGATGGGGTATGAGAAAAAAGAAAAAAAGTCATATTCAGATTTTTCTCTCCTCTGTGTAACCTCCACTCTATTTCTTTGCTTTAACCCCAATGTGAGTCACTATGTATTTATACAATCCATTAAAAAGTCTGAAAGGCTTTCAGTGTGTGACATCGCCACGATGCAGTTAAAGTTATGGCATCCAATCCAGTCTTCACTCTGAGTGGCCAAAAATCATTAGGAGTCAATCTGCCACTCATTATATAGAGCAGATGCATTACCTCGGATGTTTCAGAACCAGCTTTCATTACTTTGAAAGGTATATATGCCACCACGCTGACGAAAGATTGAAAAGCTTTAACAGATGACAAGCGCTGCTGCTGTAATAGTCACTCTTTCAATTTTCCTAGATAGACAGGTAATGTCTGCTCAAAGAAAATGTTCATTTACCCCAAGCAACACTTTTTTGCAAAGTATATGCAGTTTTCAATATTAAATTTTAAAAGAGTAATTAAACTAAACTTCTTTCATCTGTAAACTAGGAAATATGTACTTATTAATGTGGCTGCCATTCAGGTTCAAATCTTGACATTTTAGAAAGAGATTTGCTGCATATTTCACCAGAATTTGAACTGCACAAGAATGAATGCAGCATCTAATGCCGTGTTTCCACTACGTGGGACCAGCTCAACACGGCTCGGCTCAGCTTGACTCGACCAATCAGTGTCTGCAGGGTTTATACATTATGGTTTAGCATCGCTTGGAACTTCAGCGGAGGTGATATAAAAAACTAGTCCCGGGTACCAGATTCCAGGTCCTTTTTCGTAATGGAAATGCAAAAAGGCCGAGTGGAGTTGTGCCGAGCTGGTACCACGTAGTGGAAACGCTGCATAACAATACTGTGAATTGCATTGCA
>JAPTMW010000028.1:7455935-7469240 GCA_029822955.1 Ostorhinchus angustatus
CATTGCTGGCTGACGAAGCCTGACGGGGCCTGATGAAGATGGACAACCCCCCCCCCACCCAAAAGATGGGCTGGTGGGTTGGATCACCAACAATGGGGGGCTATCTGGTTCTAAGTCAACCAGAGGTTTTCCTCTAATCTGACTGTGTTTTTACATTTTATCTCCTGTAATTTGCAATCCTTTTGGGCATATGTAAATCTCCCCCTTTTTTTGTTGAGCAAGGTGTGAACCATTTTACCTCAAGACCTCAAGTTTCACCACCAGTGAAACAAAGGAATCCAGTGAAACAAAGACGTCTAGCGAAACAAAGGAATCCTAACCACATTAAACTACTAGTTACTAAAAAGATTAAACTAAAGACCTCAACTATGTATTAAAAATAATATTTCAATATGATCTTTCATTGAAGTGAGATATACAGACATTGGCAGTTTTGACATACGCTGTGTTCTATTTACCTCAGAAGTTTGAAGTTAGAGCTAAGAAGAATGTCAACACAAGTTGACTGTGTTCCAGTAGTTTGAAAACTAATCGCACTTTGAATCAGGTTGGCCACAGTTAGCAATACCACTTCATAACAACACATTATGCTAAATGTTGCATATACAAATGCTGCAGTGATATGTTCACAAAGGATGTTAGTGTAAACGCCAAATGACTTCTGGTTTCAAACAGAACATACATTTCAAGTTACACTTTTGACTTCACCACAGAAATATAAACATAATATAGATGTTATGGCTAGAAAAGAGGCAGTTTTCTGACTGATTTTTTTTTTTCAGCCAGACTGTGTACATGTGACTCGAGCGGAAACGACTGACTCAATTAAAGGAGTGATATTTTGCTTTTTAAAATGGAATTATGTATTTTATAGCATTTCCCTGTGGTCTACATAAACTGTAAATGCTATATGCTTGGGTCTGAATTCTTCATTAATTAAACTCCACAGGTCCATCTTCAACCCTATTTCTGAGTAATGACACCACAAAGGTTGTTTTGAGCGCTGGCCCTTAAACCCAAATGGGCCACTTCACGCCCCGCCCGCTCCAGGTTGTTGACTGTGCTTTCTGTCCCATTCAGCTCCTTGTGTGTGGTAATACAACCAACAACTGAACATTTTAGGTAATCGGCTCGAAGTTTGGACATATTTTCAGTTATTACTACAACTGTTACTGCTGAAAAACAATTATGGGGTACTCAGAGAAATGTTCGGTGGAACTCTTGACCTTATATGTGCAAATGTCATGACGTAACTAGTTATAAAACGTAATAAATTAAGCAGTAATTGAAACAGGTTGTAGAAATCCACTCAATTTTTGCCGGAATGAATATAAAGATAGCGTTGCAGCACCTGGAGGGTTCAGATCCAAACTTTTTGAACTGTTAGGGTCCCCAAATACACAAATAAAGGTACCAAAGACTAATTAAAGTGGATTTAGCAACATATTACCCCTTTAAAGCAAATATTCAATTACAATTTTCCTGAATCGAAGCTCTGTTTCCTTAATTTTGCTGCTGCTAAACATTGGTTCTGCTCTTGTTTTTCGCATGGACAGTTATTGTCACGCACATGACACCAGGATCATCTCAAAGTTGTGTGTTAGTTCCATCTTAAGTTGTTAGGAAGTTGGATACAAATGTGTTGGAAGACTGCAGTGCACATATTGATTGTAGCTGTCATTTGACCTGTTCGTTTATATCTATAGATATTATATTTTTTTTATACAGTTGTTGTTATTTCTATAGTTTGTATAGATCCTCTTACTTCAAATATTTTTTGTTGTTGTTTGAGCTTGTTCCAGAATAAAGGACAAGTTGTTTGTCATTTTCAGACGTGTCTTTCTTATGTGTACTCTATTTTCACCTATTCAAATAATCGTTTAATCGAATTGAATCGAAGAAAATATTCGATAGCTTATTCGATTTAAAAAATGATCGATAGCTGCAGCGTTACATACAACATAATGCAGCTAAGACCACAACTTCCATAATGCCTTGCGCCCCCCCCCCACACACACACACATACTTTGTCGTAATTTCCGGTGGTGTTGGCGGGCAGAACGGGATCGGTGTTGGTTGTTAGCGACGCTCTTGCTATTGTGTAACCCTACAGCAAAGCACATTCGAGGAAAGTCGACCGAAAACACGCCACTTGGCTCCCGGGCATTTTTGTTGCGCAGCTGGAGGGTCTCCGGTATTTTATCGCCTTCAAGAGACGCACCAATTAAAGTATTTTCCTCGGGCCTACTGGAAGCATTCTGTGAAGGTAAGGCTCTCGTTAGCAGCCGTTGAACGAAAACACACCAGCCATGTTGCCCTCGTGTTGCAGGGGCAGGCCGTCTGGTGCAGGTTTAATCGAATCATAATATTCAGTGTTCCATATGAACACAAATCTTGTGGCCATAAGACTTATTTTGGGCGTGTGTTAACAATAACGTGCCGCGTAAAAGGTGAAGCGCGTGCAGGCATGGCGTAAAATCAGTGAGCGTCACATAAGTACCGATGTTATAAGACGATAGAATATGCGAATAGTTTTATTTTCAAATGAAGAAAATGCAAATATGTTATACCTGCACTTGTCTGTGATATATTATTCCAGCCAGACATCCGAACCAAGCGTTTACATGTTTGAGTCTACAAAACACGAAGGGGGCGTTTTTCATCATGAAGAAATCATCAAACATTACTGGACCTGGAAAAGTCATGCAAAATGTTCAAGAGATAAGAGAATTTACACTGGAGACGGTGACATCGTTTTGGACTTGAAAAGAGGGGGAGATCTTGGGATGTTTGAAACATGTAGCCGGCGGCATTTTACCGCCTTTACACTCGAAAGCCCTCGAAAATTAACAGGAGAAACTCCAGACCTTCACCCACCATTGGCTTTTTCACACCAGCATTTTAATCCGACCACTCATTTCCCATTCAAACAAACGTGGTAGTCGAGAAAACTCGAGGCCCACGGACCCCAGAAAAGTGGGAAGTGGGCTGCTTTTTTTCCTGCTCTGTGGGTTTCCTTGTGGCCCTACTTTAATACTGCTTTTCCACCTATTTACCCTTTCCTATAAGGGGTGTGTGTGTGTGTGTGTGTGTGTGGGGGGGGGTTTTACAGTGAAACACCTATAACCGACAAAATCTATCCAAGTTATATAGTGAAAATGGGTACCAAATAAATGGACATGTTAATGTTGCTTCATATTCATTGTGTGTTTTCTGCCTTTCGGTATCGTTCTTGTATCTTTGTTTTATCAGATGTTCTACCATCCTGTGTTTATTCTTAGAACACAAAGCCATAATCACTAGGACTGAAACTGACTTTCAGTAGTGGAGTAGTCAGAGTATGAACTGCAGTTTAAAAAAGCAAAACAATGGCTCCTATTTATATTTATTGCAGCAATAAAATACATTTTCCTTTAACAAGAACATTTGGTAGATGATAATTAGGATGCATAACAAAGTTTGTTAAACACATTTCAATTCAATATTCAACAAGTATTGCAGCAACAGTAAAATACTTTGCCCATAAAAGTGCACTTTGTGCAGAACAGTTAGTGCCTAACAAAGTTTGTTAAACAAACTAACTACTCAAGAGTTTCAATTGGTAATTAAACATTTTTCCTTAAATAAAACTGCGTGATGTCACTATTAACAACCTGTCGACTACTAAATTAGTCATTGAATAATTTTGCTGTTGACTATTTTTCAACTAGTTCTTGCAGCCCTAATAATCACTGCTTTAATGAAACACCCTCTCATTTTAACAGCCACCTATTTGATAGGAGTACATTTTGTAGTTGGGTACCTGCCAAGATGGCTGCTCCCTGCAGACACACTCCAGATGCAATAGACTTTCAGTGAGAGAGCCAGACCCTGGTCAATGTGCAACTCTTTATTTTAGTCACCCCTCCTTCTCAGACTGTTCAAACTCTTGGAATGTTTTAGGTTTCATCATTTTGCCTGAGTTTGTTGCGGACTTGGGGCACTGTGTTGGAAAATATGTAGTTTCATCTGTAATTTGATCAGTACCAAATCTGTGTACAAACATTTGGAAAACATAAAAGTAGCTATCGACTTGGACTCAAAGTCAGTAAGCTAGTGACTTGTGCTCAGGGACACTGCTACACATCCGTAGGTGTTGCTATACTATAATTGCACTGGCAAATGGATTATTTGAAACAAAAGTTAGCTGAGTGGTTTGGAAAGCATTTTTTCTAATGGCACAAACTGTACAAAGCCACTATGAGATATATCATGTGATGAATTAAGATCCGTTATGATGTAAGATCCATTATATTCCCTTTATTTATATTGATCTTTACTTTCACTTGGACTGTTCAGCAGCATCTGGGTTCACCTGAAAATTTTTTTTGGCTAAAATACACCCTGTCTAAACACTGTATTAATTTTAAAAAATTGCCCTCTGGAATATTGAAACATTTAAACAGTGGACAGTTTGTTTTCTGCTTATTTATAGTCCCTAGTGCTCTCATATTTGTTTAGGGTTGCAGCTTTTTCTTTAGTGCAGAATGTCCACAGTCAGATCTGTCCATGTTTCTGATGTCCTCTGGAGCTATGGTATGGCTATAATATGCATGTATGTATATGAACAGGATAACGGTCTCAAACTGTTTGAGCTCTTGATCACAAATTAAATCATACAACTTTATAAAGCCTTTGATATAACACAGCAGGTAAATGTATGCCACAACCAGAACTGAAATGACAGCTTATCTGCTGATATTGGTTCGTGGCCAATGTATTAGTGCATCCATTTTGTACTTTATGGTGTCTATAGTCCGCCTTTTCTTGTCTAAACTGTCTTTATTACTATCAGGCTTTAAACTTTGACCTCTAATTCAAAGTGATGTGAAATTATAGTATTAAAAGACGAAAGGATTTTATTGTCCTACCTGAGAGTCTAAGTTTTTCACAAACTTGGGGGAAATTTTGGAAATGCTAAAAAAAAATACCCCTGGTAGTGCTAGATGTCAGAGCAGTTGTGATTTTACATGTGCATTTAATTCTTAATTTTCACACTCTTTGGATGAGCACACAAAGTCAGTCATGATTTACTAAACATACCATAATGTAACACACCATATAAACTTCAGTGGTTGCTGTAAATGAATGTCCTGTTGTTTGCTGACAGGTTGATATTGACTGGATGCAGATGTTCGATCAGTGCATCCCTGACAGTTTGACTCAGAAGATGTTAACCTAGGGCAAACACTGAACTCATATCACAATATGTGTTTTTAATTTGGTTGAGCAGTAGTGGCCTCAGCAGACATCAACATGGCGGCAGTAGCAGGAAAGAAAGCCAAGAAGGCTGAGGAAGAGGAGCAGCCAGCAGCAGCAGCAGCAACGACAGCCACAGAGGAGGGGCCAGTGGCGGCAGCAGCGGCGGCGGCGGCAACGGGAGGGCCCACAGCAGCAGCAGCAGCAGCAGAAGAGGAGGAGGAGGAGGAGTATGTGGTGGAGAAGGTTTTGGATCGACGAATAGTGAAGGGCAAAGTGGAGTTTCTGCTCAAATGGAAGGGCTTCTCAGAGTGAGTATGACTGTCAGTGTTTCCAACTCCTCAGTAAGGAAAGTAGCTATTGTCTGTCCTAAAAGTCGCTGAAGTTGCTAAATGATATCACCTAATCTGTATAATTGGAAATGTGCATGTAATTGTAATGAATGATGTAGGAGAGGAATAACATTGTGGGAGAGACAAAAAGTGAGTATAAAAAGACCCTAAATATATTTAGAAGTACAAATGAACTATACTCAATTCTTGTTTCTTTTAATGTGCCAAATCCAACCCTCCTCCTTTATGCGGGCTTGGGGACTGGCTAAAGTGACCCAAAAGAGACACTCTGGAAGAGTTATGTAGGTTATTTATTTATTCATTTAGTTTTTAGCTTCATTTTCTTCAGTTTTTTTTTAACCATACGATCCACTTAGGAATCTACAAGCCACAGTAAAATGTGAGCATTTGTAATTTTCAGTCTACATTAACAATCTAAAGGGACCAAAAAGAGACAATAGAGAAAACGGTCAATGGCAGAAGTGATTGATATTCAGTGCAGTGATTTGTGTTAGACAAAAAAAACGATACATGCATACTCAGTCTCCAAAAAGTCTCACCAGAAAAAGTTGACAGATTTGTTACTTTTGATAAAGAGTTTCTTGAGGGTTCTGAAAAATGACTAAATATATCAACAAAGTCGTTAAGTTGGCAGACTGACTTTTACAGCTAGGCAGAAAGTCCGTGTTTAGAGGGAAAATGTGTGTTTTTGCATTTCATTCACTTTTCAAGAGTTGCTTAAAGTTTCCAAACAGATTTAAAAAGTAGATACATTTGTTGCTATGTGCTTTATAAAAAAAAGTCACTGTTGTCTGAAAAGTTCCTAAATCTAGCAAGTTGGTATCAATGTTGACAGTACCTGTGCAGGGGGGCGGTTCCCTTTGGCTCTTCAATGCTCATCAGTTCTGACAAATGTTTTTCTCTGACTCCTTCTTTTCTAGCGAGGACAACACATGGGAACCAGAGGACAACCTTGACTGCCCTGACCTTATAGCTGAGTACATGCAGAAACATAAAGAGAAAGAGGAGAAGAAGAAGGAAGGCAAGAGAAAAGCAGCCAGTGAGGCCAGTGGGGACTCCGAGGAGAGGGGGAGCAAGAGGAAGAAGGAGGAGGTAAGGAAGAGGACAGCCCCTGTCTCCTAATCTACATGTTACTGTTCAGTATAGACTAGATTTGTACGTGAAAGTACATGGAACATTGGAAGGAGGACGTCCTACTCCATCTGCTCATCCTATCCTCAAATTACAAACATGATGGAGCAATATGGCCAAAAAAGTTAAATGGATATTTTGTACTGTCTCATGGACAATACGTAATTTTAATCCGTTTTGTCTAAATGAGCTCCAGATAAAGCATAACTGAAAAGTAGGTTCCTATATTTGACACTCTAGACACATATTGGGCTGAGTGATAAATAGAATTCGGTCAATTTGAGTTCATTCATTAGTCCTCTTGCACTTGAATAGAGCCAACAATAGCAACAAGGTTTCTCCATCAGGGTCTGTCATGGGCAAAGTATTGGGCTTGTGCCAGAGTCACATTGCAGGCCTTCACTCTTTCCCCCTTGGACACTACTGGGAACAACCCATATGTATATGTATGTATATATGTATATATGTGTATATATATATATATATATGTGTGTGTGTGTGTCTATGTGTGTATGTATGTTACTAGGGCTACCCATGGAATGTATTTGCATTAAAGAAAACAAAACTTCAGGAGGGGTTATAAATGACTTTCACACTTATTAACTTCATTGAAATATACACAAATTATATATCTCTGGAAACTTGAGACTCTGGACTATCCATTTATGGAAGTTGTAGTGGGATTCAGATCATTTGCAGGAATATAATAGCTCATGGAAAATTAAAGTTTACCTGGTCAGGTGCAAAATGGAAAACTAAAAATTCTTTCCGCATCTGATACATGCATGTTCTGAGCACTGTATTAATAAAGAGAATTACACATATTTGTCAAAATATTGAGCTAGATTTCATGTCACCAGATACAGTATAGACATGTGTACATATGTATGTACCTGGTCTGTATTGTACCTGTTATGTGCACTTTCTCATGCGCAGAGCTTCGCATAAGCATTTCTGTAGCAATTCTGTCACTTATAGCACCTTGGAAAAAAAGACAAATATTTCAGTGGACTAACCTCAGCAACATCCAAATTTCGGGGTAACTCGGGTCCACAACTGAGTCTAAAGTCCACAATAGTTTGATTAGATATTACACGGCCCCATGAAGACGAATCATGGGCATGCTCATCTTTGGCAGTTTTGCTCTCTGGAATTCCGTTGCCATCAGTATTTTCCACTGGGTAATCAAATTCATCATCACTTTGAAATCTACAAAAATCAGATATCAGAGTCATTTCTTCAACATTATCCGAGAAAGTTAAAAAGAAAGCTTGTTCCTCTCCGCTTCTAAACCTGTATGCCGCCATTGCGCATGTTGTTTTTCCAGTGTGTCGTTTCTTTTTCCAGTGGCTAGAATTACCACCACTTAAGCAAACTTCGGAACAAAACAGCACAAATGTATCCTTTAATCCTATTGATTGGCCTATTGTGGGTTGTGGTCACCTCCACCTATCAGAGCCTCTGTTATATTTGAGAAACTGGAACCTGTTCTAATGGTCGTCAATTCATGTCTTTAGTGATATAAAGGAGGTGTCAAAACTTGTCATTAAGGATCCGGAGGGGTCATGACATGCTGACTCCAGGTGATGCCTTCAAGCCTCCTGAGGGTGCTGGTGTTAAAGCAATTGAGCCTGTCCACCATGGTGTTGGTCAGTGGCTAAGTTTCGGAGCCGTACAGGAGGACAGAGATGACAGAAGTGTAGACTTGGAGCTTTGTCCCCCTGGTTATGTGCCGATATTGCCACAATGGTCTCCAGAAGGACCGCATCACAGTGGCTGCCAGGGCTCGGTATTGGTGGATATCTGGTTTAAGGTCACCAGTGTTGGATACCATTGAGCCAAGGTGTTTAAATGTCGGGACAAAGTGGACAGGGATGCTGTCAAAGGGGAAATGGGTGGTGGGTCAGGTTTCTATTTAAAAATGGTAGAACATGTATTATCAGCTTCTCATTCCTTAAACTAAATCACATGTAACTTTAAGTGTGATGGATGGTTCTTTTTCATTTCTATTGTTTTATAGATATAATCTAGGTTCAACCCTTAAGTCATACAGATTTACTCAAATGCCTGCATTTAATTCAACTGCATATTACTTATACAAGTACTTCTATTTTGATGCCTTGTAAAATGAACAGATGATATTAGGTTAGAATTTTTTTCATTAAAAATTACTACAAACTAAAGCTGCAAAAAAAACCAAAAAAAAAACGAGGTGTCTTGAGTAGGGGTGTCCCGATCTGATATTGATATCAGTCCGATATCAGCCAAAAAGCGAGTATCAGATTTTATCGGACTGCATCTAAAAACGCTGATATAAGTTCTCTGATAAGGAGTCCATTTTCCGCTCCTGCACGAGTATGAGAGGCTCTTAAGCACAGTGTCAGTTATCATTGAGGAGCACGGGAGCAGGCTGACAGCAGAACATGCCCAAATGCTTTTCTTCTTAAAAAAAAAAAGACCTCCCCATCATGCTTGGACTGCAGAAAGTGGAGATGTGAGGCAGAGGTTGCACTAGACATTTTTATTGTCCGTCATGTTGGGGGACAGGGTTGTACAAATTCTGTGATAACACATATCCATTTCAAATGTAATTTTTGGTAGTATTTAATGTTCAAAAACATCTCAATGATGGCTACTAATCTTCATCCTCCACCACATCAGTCCCTCTTTTTTCATTGCGTTTATCAATGCTATCACATTTACTGGGCTTTTAAAATAACTAAGGACTGTCTGTCTGACATTTAGCGCTAGCATAGTAGTCTATGTCAGCTAAAGTCAGCTAAACAATGGGACCGGAGTTGACAATGAGTGATTAATGGGGGGGGGGGTTGATTTTCCAAATTACCAAAATACAAAGCTTGTGGAAATGAAATAAAGGATGAATGAAATTGTGGCGGGTGAATGGAATTTGGAAAGGCTACAAGTGTAGTCCACCAATCGGCGTTCTCCAGTGCACAGCCCCAACCCTAATAGTTCCTGGCAATCTGAAAAGTACCATCTCCCTACCAGGAACTTCTTCGGAGAAAGTTTGGGGGCAAGGGAAGGATTTTTACCTGGGTAATTTAGATGGAAACGCACCGAGGTTTTTCACAGTTGGGGTAATGCTCAAAGTTCCTGCAGAAGTTCCTGCAGTGGAAAAGGGCCTTATAAAAGCGATGTACAAGTGCTGGTCCTTTCTGAACTCCTCTGTTTTTACATAGATTGCAGCAAGACCTTCAGCCAGAATCAGTGGTGTTTTTAAGGAACACATGGGAAGGCTCTGCTTCCCATGAGCACTAGCGCCTACAGTTGTAAGGGCATAACTCTGGCCAAGGCTTGTATTTGTTTTGAAGCTAATGAATGAAGAGTGGATCCTCTTTACAACTCTGCATTTCTTTTTCCAAGACAGCAACTTGCTGGGTCCAAAGTGACATTTGAAAAGAGATAACAAGCAAACTTTATAAAGTCCGTTTGTAGCGTAGTTTAGTAACCGGGTGAAACCGAAAATTAAGCGTATCTTTGGATGTACAACTCCAGCTTCTATACCTCTTTTTTACTCTGGAGTGTTTCTCACAGACCTGTGCCCTAAGACATGTCCCAATAATACACATTTGCACTAACTTTTCCACAAAGTTTTCAAGCATTTTCAGAAATTACTTCAATCATTCAACAGCTTCACCACTGAACTGCTGGTAGCTGCTTCAGCCTTGGGCATTCACAGTATTCTAGTTTTAGAATTGTCTTGTTCCTGAAGGGCAGTTCAGTATCTCATTGAAAGCCTTGATGATGATGTTTTTGAAATGAGGCCAGTCCTGGGATATCTTGTCAGTGAGTGCACTAAAGCGGTTTTTGATGGAGCACCTGTACAGCTCCATGATGACCAGGTCTTGCCAGCTGGTTGAGTCCACCCTTGGGGATGCATTGGTTGGTGCCCCTGCCTTAAACTTAAGCCTAAGGTTGTCTATCCGCGGTCAGTGGTCTGTGCTGCCAAGCTGTGCACCTCTGAAGGCACGGCAGTTGGTTATGGATGTCTTCCATTGGCAAGATGTAAGGATGTGGTCAACGGCTTTTTTTTTGTTTTTCTGTTGGGCGGTACCAGGACCAGTGGTGGATCCACTTCCAGAGAAACAAAGTGTCGACAATGCAGAGGTTCGTGGTTCTACATAGATGAAGTATATGTTGGCCATTATTGTTGGTGGTATTATCGATGAAGAGAGGACTCGTTACTGCCGGGAGGGTGTGATCTTGTGTGGCAATTGTAGCATCGATATTGGTGAGAACAATTTTGATGTCGTTTGGGGGGGCTGCCTGGATGGCGTCTTGTAGCAAGTTGTAAAAAGTGTCCTTTGCCCGGTCTGGAGTGACATCAGTTGGGCTGTAGGCAACAATAACTGTCATCTTCTCGTGTTGGTGTAGGAGGTTGGCAGAGAGCAGTCTGTCACTGATTGGTTTCCAGCTGATGATGGATTTTCTCCGGTGTAGCAGGATGGCTAGGGCTACACCGTAAAGGCCTCTCCCATCATTTGGGCCACTCCAAAGAGATGGTCGCCAGTGATGGTCTCTCCAGTTCCACAGCGTGACTCACAGAGGCCAGGGAGGTCTTGTATTTTGAGAGTTCATGGGAGAGAAGTGTTGCATAGCCAGGGCACAAGAGTGTTTGGACATCCAGCAGGCAATGCAGGTTTTATGGCAGAGATCCAAAAGTGGTGATTCTGGGGAGGGCAGAGGTCTGTTGCCAGGATGACCCGTCCGGTTTCATAACTGTTTTTCACCATGCTGGGTAATTGGTCCTGTGCTGGCTGGTCAGCTGGTGTGGTTCCCACCTTGCAGCACGCTGACAGGCTGCAAACCCCCCATAAAGTGGAGGAAAGTGGAACTGCTCATTAGTGCCATCCTGGTGCCGTAAGCCCCCAGGAGTTATCGGCCCACCAGGTAAGGGTAAGCTGTCACACCTCGACATGGTTACACAGTTCCTTTTCCTGGTGGAGTGAGGCCCGAGGACAGTTGCTGTTTGTGAATGATGTAGAAAATGTCATATTGCAAAATTAAGCTTATTCTGCTTCCAGTCCAATGGCAACACCTGCAGACGTCTGTACCGTGATTCCCTTTAGTTATAGATGAAGAGTCTGAGCAAACTCAGAACTAAAATTGTCCAGAAGGTAACATACTGTCTTTACAGAAACCTCAACACAGCTTGTATTGTCTCTGACAGAGCTTTTATTTTCAACAGCAAAAAGACATATCTTTCACAAAGAGGAAAAGTCTTAACTTCTTGGGGTTTGTTTTCTTGTTAGGAAATCACCTCAAAACATATATGCAAAATATTCCCTCATAAGCCTTTATTGCACAGCCTTCTGTTTGTAATAGTTTTTGGTGTAGTTTTCTGAAGTTGTCCTCTTTCCTGTCCATAGGGTGAAAAGGCCAGAGGTTTCGGCCGTGGTCTGCAGCCAGAGAGAATCATTGGAGCCACAGATTCCAGTGGAGAGCTGATGTTCCTCATGAAATGGTCAGTGTTCATTGACATGTCCAGTCATTTCACACCAGAGTTATCCAGTCATGTTAGTAATCTGACATAGTTGATGGATGTATATAACATATCAGTGTTCATTTTGTGGTTTGATAAAATGTGAATTTGCCAAGTCCATCACATTTTAATCAATGTTCTGTGAGAGTCATAGAGACATGGTAAGCGAGAGCACAGCACAGGGCTGTAGCAGTATATGCATCAATGGAATAGATTTGGCCGTTGTGCACTCCTACAGACAATAAAGACATAGACACCTAAGTAATGTTTTTTGTAACATTTTATTAAATGTCTATCACCTTTGACATATAACTGATGTTTTGATATGTTTACCATTAACATCCTAATTGACCATCCTCATCAAGCTTGTTTCTCAATTGGACAGATGAACATAAATGTTCAGTCTTTTACAAAAAATTGCAAATGGTACTAGGATTATGCAACTTCTTCATAAAATATGGACATAATCAAAGTAGTTAATTTTCCATCTTTACACTTCACTGGTTTCATAGGTTGCAGCTAAACTGAGTTTAGCTGTTGGATATAAAAACATAACAGAGAGACAGCAATACTGTAGTCATGTGGAAAATACAGTTTAATCTAAGATGATGGGGTAGAAAAGAGGGAAAACACATTAAATATTAATTAATTTAGTTTTTACATTTGAATAATCGTTTAGTCCAAAACTGATCCAAACAATAATGTTGCTGTTTTCAACTAAAGATGTTTAATATATTTACATATGAAGGAAAAAAGTAATTTTAATTCAGCTTCAAAAAAAAAAACTTTATCAAATTATTTTTGATCCAAAAGAGGAAATAAAAGGTGCGGTAGAAAAATTCTTTAAAATTACGTTTTGCGTGAAGCTGTTGCCCATTTTATGTTCTGATACTTGAACTTAGTGCTTCTATTGCAATGATGCACTATCAATCTATCAAATTTTATTTATATAGTACCAAATCATAACAAAAGTTATCTCATGACACTTTACATACAGACCTCAGCCAACCTGACCGGTCCCCCTTGCTCCATTTATCGCAATGTTAACGAAAATTTTAAAGTGATCCAGAATCCAGGATT
>JAPTMW010000028.1:7524477-7538638 GCA_029822955.1 Ostorhinchus angustatus
GGGGTGGGGTGTACAGGGGGGCTGGCTGCAGATTCTCAATGAATCCTAAAGGTATAGTTTGTTGTTGAATCCGTTCACTGTGACTCTGTGTCCGTGTGGTTCTTTCGCTGTGGACGCGCAGGCCTGATCCAGTGTTTCAACCACAGACAAACAGCTGATTGAAAAAAACAGACTTCTGACAATCGACTGAGTAAAAATAGTCCTGATGCTTGTGGTTGCAGCGCCACAACTTATTAGGGCGTTAAGTTAAGTCTATCACAATGAGCTCCAGCTGTTACCCGTGCAGACCAGTTCGGTCCAAAGCGCAACAGGACAGTAGCTTATCTAAACCCAAAGACTCGGACATAATCAGTGTCTTGTCTTTGTCACATTAAGGAGGATTAGCAGGACTGTGTGGACTCCAGATGAAGCAGGTCTGGTCTTAAAGTGTGCGTTTGTTCGCACAGATGTGAACTGAAGGGTTGACGTGTAGAGCAGAGTAGGTGCCACGTCCACCGTTCCGTCCCTCTGATCCACAGCACTGCGCACCAGCTATTCACCACTTATTCAACATTTATTCAGCCTTTCTCACTCCCATCTTTTCTGTCTTTTTCACCCTGTACTAGTGATGGAAAGGAACTATATTCACCCAGTGCTCAATCTTTTTTTTCTTTTTCTTTTTTTCTTTTTTTTTTTTACATACCCGTACTTTACTTCATTACATTAGAGTTGAAATACTCCATTACATTCATCTGAAAGTGGTAGCGATTTACTTTGTATAAGAGTCCCACTAAAAACACGATCAGTTAATCAAATCTGCTGTTTTAAGGTCAAACAATGCATTTGCAAAGTCTAAGTTACAGTTAATGTGACGCTAAATGTTTAAGTAAGGTTGGGTGATGTGACTAAAAATGTTATCATGATTAAGATTTTCATGTCAGTTAATATTAGGGCTGAAATGACTAATGACTCAATAATAGTCAGATTATCAACTGAAAAAAAACTCCACTGGCTCTTATTTCTATGTATTGCAACAATGCAATATATTTTCTTCAAGAACATTTGGTGCACAACAATTAGAATGTATAACAAAGTTTGTTAAAGTATTCAATTCAATATTCAACAAATATTGCAGCAGCAATAAAACATAATTTGTCATGTGTTTTTATTGATCAACATGATTCAAATGGGAAATGGACAATTTTGAATGGATAGGTAAAGCATTAAAATGCTGATCCTCCATTTCCCTTCTGTTAGACCCACCTGTTGCTTGTATTGTTTCTCTTATTTATTCTTATCACATCCAAACTGAAGCAATAATGTTTTGGGCTGTTGGCACTAAGTCAGAGACAGATTTTGGATGAGTGATATCTGTGTTGATGAATGGTGACGAAGAGCCAAAGACACCCACATGTATTGGCAAAAAAAAAAAAAAAAAAAAGCCAAGATAACACCTTCTGCATCCAAGCCTGCACCAAACTATGACCTGTATCAGAAAGCCCTCACTTTCATTGGAATATAAAGGCCTCTATGGCATAGCTGTGATCTGGTTCTGTTTTCCAAAGCAGATGGTCATAAAATGCTATCTGAGAGCCATGTCCACATGACATTATTTAGAATACCGAAAAATATATGCAAGTGTTTGGGCTGGTTGAGGTCAGAGCTGTCATTTATTTGGTCAGCTTTTATCAGCCATGTGTCATAATGTGGTAAAAGTCGAAAACTGGAAAAAAAATCCAAAAAACAGACGACTCCCAGATCCAAACTGCAAACCATCAGCTTTATTTTCTCTTGTTTGTTTAATTATGGAGCCAGATGCCAGACGTCTAAATGGGTCCTCTGGTTTTCCGTGACCTACTTCTGAACATGTTCAGACAAACAGACACTTCATACATTTTAGGATTTTTTGAAAATTTCAATCCGCATTGATTTACAGTGAGTTTTCACAGGCAGTTATATCTGGTATTTTAGACTTTAACATATTATTTTGGACATTTATTTAACAATGATTCCTATTTTGCATGGAATGCATGTCTCCAGTGAGAATTCTTATTCACAATACTACAAGACCAAAAATGTCATGGCAATTTTTGGATCTGCTGAAATCAAATTTCTGTTAAAAACAACAGTTGTTTTAGTCAGTGATAAGAGACACCTCTCTTAGGCTTTGGTGAAACTGGGCTGATCAAAATCTCAGCATTACTACCCATTGTAATGTGAAGAATCCACCCATTGGTGGGTAATACCATCTGAGTTGGCCAATTTTAATCATCAAATATAAACATATTAGCATGGGTTTGGGTTTGGAGTTAGCACTGGAATTTAGCCAAAAGCTCCCTCTTCATTTGTCCTCATTTGAGTGACTACTGGTTGTGCATTTGATTATGTCAGAGGTCTCAAGCTTAAAAGCATCTGGAAACTCACAAAAATAAATGTTAACATAGACCAAGGGTGTGCAATCTGTGGCTCCTGGGCCACGTTTGGCTCTTGGGCTTAGGGTTAGGCTAGGCTCTTCAAGTGGTTCCATGTGGCTTTGTCAAAAAATATATGGAATAAACAACACTTTTATATATATATATACACATTTTGTCACAACCATAAAGTCATTTTAATGTTATGCAGTTGTAAAAATGTAGACTATACTCCAAATGAAGCAAAAAATACAATTAGTAGTAAAAGTAGACGACTTTTTATTTTATGACACTGAAGGTATTCATCTGTTTACTCCATTACAAAGAAAGCCTAACACATACCAGTCAAATTTTGCTGCAAAACATAATAAAGTCAAATGTCACTGTTTTCTTTAATGTAGTTCTGTAATTTCTTTGTACTTCTGTAAACGCACAGAAACTTTGATTTCATCTCAACATATTTTGTACAAACTAATCCTGAAGAGCTTTTTAACAGTCACCACTTTGAGGTAAAACATTTGAGAATACCTTTTGGCTCCAGACAGTTTTGTCTTTCTATTTCTTTCCTTAAATGACTCTTTAGGAAGCATAGGCTGCTGAACCATGATATACAAATGTACATACAATGTGTTCTTTTCAGTAATTCTGTAAGCTTTTAGCTATCGGATGTAATTGTCTTGGTTTTCAAGAGAAATGCATATATGTGATAGTTCTGTGATATCTTATTTAAAGCCTTCCATCATGTTTAATGGCAGTGGAATCCTGGCCTTCTGACCACAGGAATCCCACTTTATGAAGACGTGTGTTTATTACAGAAAATACTTGTGCGTCATATTACATCTGGTAAATCGCCTGGAACAAAAAGGTGGATCCTCGTGTCGACTTTCCATTGTCGTCTTCCTCCTTCTGCTCCTTCTGCCATATAATGTTGATCCATTGACGTGTTAATGTTGATTAAGTTCCTGGATGAAGTTCTGTGATACACTCGGACTGTGAATCTATGCGAGTCAGTGCATAACAGAACTTTGTCCCGGACCTGGAACCTCTTCGCCGACTCCAACGGGTTAAAAGATGGAAGAACATGTCAGTGGAGAGGTGTGAACCCAACCCACATCCCCTATAGATCAAACCACCTTGGGTCAAACTCTAGAAACTGGTTGAACTTGTCTCCCTCCGACTCTAAATATGTTTTAGTTTGGAGTAAAAGTTCACAGGTGTAGAACAAAGAGCAGCAACTTTAGCACCATTCAAGTAGACATGTCACATGTTTCCCAGAGCTAAAAAAGAATAAATCTGTTTTTTTTTTCTTGCAGGAACCTTCTCTGTACACCGTCAAGGCTGTTTTTATTCTCGACAATGACGGAAACCGACTACTATCAAAGGTACGTTCACACCAATGTTGTCAAAATTAACACTGATGTAAAGCTAGAATAAATGTGTGTTTGGAGTGTGTCCTTAGTGTTGTGTAACAGTGTTTGATGTACGTCTCCACTGACTTTTGTGTGTCCGTCCGGTCTGTTTCAGTATTACGACCCTGAGCTTTACCCCTCCATGAAAGAGCAGAAGAACTTTGAGAGGAATGTTTTCAACAAGACACACAAAGCAGACAGTGAGTTCCACTCTGAGCTGCTTTTTTGTGAATTGTGGCGCATTCACACACGTCTCCAATGTCATTCTACTGTTCAGTCGCCCAACATTCGTAGGTGATACAAGCCTCAAGCAATTGTTCGACTATGCTTGTCCTATTTGTTATATGGCAGAAGGTTGAATTATCGGCAAATCTTTGAAACCTGTCCTTTTTAACCCTGTGCTACATTTATGGCTGCTCAGAGAAATGCAACTGTCATTTTCTATCTATTGTTTTTTTTTATGTTATTTCCAGGGACTATAGGTTTGAAGTTAAACAGTTTAATCCAGCTGACACCTGAGTCTGTGCCTCTGGCCTCCTTATCACCCAGCGACTATATTCCTCCTTTTGTGTTAAACTCCTCCTTCATTCCTCCTTTTTTCCTCTCCCTATCTTCTCCTTTCTTCTCTTTGTCACATTATACTCCTGCCCCTTTCCTTTTACCATATACTCCCTTTGTTTTTTCTTGTCACCCTTTCCTGCCTCATCCTCTTTTCTTTGTCTTCTTCCTCCCAGGTTCCTCTTCTTCTTCTCTAGTTGATTTTTTTTGTCTTTTACCTCCCTCATCCCTTCTCAAACATCTTTCAGTACATCTCGGTCTCCATCTTTTTTCTACTCCCCATGAATGGAGCTGCTTGTTTATTGGCATTTTAGTACATTTGTAGGGTAACGGCAGCCACTTATGTACACTAGACCCTGGGAGCAACCATAAGCATTTTTATGGATAAAACAATCCTAAAAAGTTGTCCTTATAGAATTTCTTCTAGAGATGTTGTTCTCAGATGTTCTGTTAGCATAATAAATGCAGCAGTTGTTAATTGTTGCTAAAAGGTGAGTGAGCTAACATCAGAAAGCAAAGCATCACATTAGCATGAAGAACTAAACCATCAACCTCTGGACTGTTCTGATAAATTCCCTTTTAGAGTTGGGCTTTAAGAGTGAAAAAAATGTGCAAAAAGTCATTCCCTAACCCATCTTTTTTTCTTGTCCTTAGATGAGATAGCGTTTCTGGAGGGGATGACCATTGTGTATAAGAGCAGTATAGATCTGTTCTTCTACGTGGTGGGAAGTGCTCAAGAGAATGAGGTAAGGAATGAGGTGAATTTAGCCTCATTCACTGTTTCTCGTGTCCGTTAAGGTCACGTACAGTTAGCTTTGGTTGACAACATGTCAGCCAAGTTCTGACTTGAGGTGCATTTTGTTGGGTGTGTCTTAAAAATCTTATGACCTAAAACATATGTAAAAAGTCACGTAAGTAATAATTTAGTTTATTTATTATTATTTTTATTATATTAATCATCATCGTTATAACTCACATACTTATATTAGCTATACTTATATTACTAATGCTAGTTAGCATGCTAACCAACTAACCTCAATCCATCCCATCTCATTCTGCCAATTTTTATCCTTTTAAAAGTATAATATATAAATATTGTACATTGGAATTCCTCAGAATCATTAGTTCTATGTAGTGGAATTGTGTACTTACCGTGTGTTTTTTCTGATTAAATTTAAAGTGTAATCTGTATTTTTTTTTTTCAATATAACTGCCTGTTCTATGTGGTATTTCTATAATATAACTTTGAAGTGTTACATATAGTAATGTAATAGTAAATGTCCTTGTCTTTTTATGTAGAAATAATGCTTTTTTAGTTATTCACCGTTTTGCAATCCAGTACAGAACTTGGATATAGATATGGTAAATTAACATTTAATGCATCTTAAATCTTACTGAAAGTTTTAACATGTCTCTTCTCTCCAGTGCACGAGGCCAGCATCTAAAGTTTGGTATTTTTTTATTAGTGATTGAAGTTTTTGTTGTATTTCTTGTGTTTTGCCTTGTTCCTGTGTTCCTTTAGCTGATGCTGATGTCGGTTCTTAACTGCCTCTTCGACTCCCTCAGTCAGATCCTCAGGTACATCATCAAGTATGAGTGAAACGTGAGCGTGTGTTTGAATGGATTATTGGGTAAACAAATCCTATTTTCTATCTGGACAAACTACAGCCAGCTCCTACAGTATTACAGTTGTCAGTATCAATTATCTTTTTGTCATGACGGTATCCTCTGCACCGTCAGGGCTGATGGGATTCGACACACTTAAAGCTAACATTAACAGCCGTCCACGAAAGCCCTAACCCTCAGGGACATAGTGAGCCTCCAGGTTGAACTTAATGTACAATTCTACAGCAGTGTGTATTGCACATAAAAGGTAGCAGTGATTTGGTTTGAATGGTGTAAAAAAGACGCTTGGTCCCAGTTTTTAGATATTTATTCAACATATTACAAGATTAGCTTGCAAAGCTCTGTGTGTGTGTGCATGCATGCGTGTGTGCATGCATGCTACACACCAGCTCCCTCACTGTTGACTGCAACATTATCGGCCAAACAGCGGCTGATGCGGTTGCTATGGTAACCGATGCAGTAGCAATGCAGTGTGAGCGACAGAGACTCGGAGAGATTATATTATTATACAGTATTATACAGGCTATTTAAAGTTTCATTGTGCAATATGTAAATGTTACCAAAAAATCTGTTTAAGCTCCTCATTGTATAATCTGTTCATTTTCAACTTGACTAGAGAGACTGGAGGAGAGCTTTAGACCAGTTTTGACCCGTTTAGACCCATTCCATTATATACATCTACACAGAACGAAATTACATCTGACTGATTTAATCATCACTTCTGTAGTAAATGTCACAGGTATGATCGTAATAGTTGTCAACAGGACAATATGCTGGACTGTTGGAGTATCCTCAAGTGTAAAACCACCACAGGAGGCCACCAGATCCTCCACTGAAAAGATTTTAGGGCTAATGTGACTTCCAGAGCTCATGTTTATTAAATAAACTTTTTTTTTTCCTGACAGACAGCTCAACTGTAGTTTTGGTTTAAAAGTTACACAAACAAGACCATCAAACACTTCTGTTACACAAATGTGTTGTGAATTTTAGCGCAAACATTAACTTGTTAAGTCTTACCCATCATCCCCTACTCTACCACATCTCCCCACTCTTTATCAAATATGGTCACTTCTGGCTCCAACAGTGTTCAAGTAATAGCTGTACATTTTTGGAAACATAATTTAATTACTGCAGATTGCAGGTTGACATTACACGTTACATGTCTCTAATGTGTGGTGAGTCGAATAGATGAATCTAAGGCAAACATGCAGAGGAAGTAGTTACTACGATTAAAGATATGTTTGGTAAGGATCTCTGCATATCTTTCATTAAATTTACATGCAGAAAAACATTAAGGACTATTTTATGCTTATTTGACAAGTTACTGTGCAGCCTGTATCAAGCTCAGATACTTTAACAGGTTTTGGTCTGTTAAACTTATCATCTAACACATCCCATTACTGATGCGTATGCTAAGCTAGGATAAATACCTGTTGGTTCTGCACCAACATAACTTAGACTGATATCAGCGGTGTTTCAGTTACATGTGTGCTGTATTTTTTTTTAATTGCAGAAGAAAACAAGAGTTTCTAAAATAATCCATTTCACAAAATGTTTTGTCTCCACTGACATTTCCATACAATAGTACTATAAATCGTCTGGAACTACAACAGGAGACCAAATCATTTGTTTGTCTCATCTATCAAAAAGACATTCATCGTGTCTTTTATTCACTTCAAACCTAGTCTGGGGAACACACCTAACTCAAATTTTTTAAATGTTTTTGCAGCATTTCAATTCAGTTATATAGAAATACAGTTAATGATGTGTTTATGTTATGTGCAGCTGTAAAATAATTAAATGCAGTTTTTATATTGTTAGACTCATTTCAGAGGTCAGGAATTAAATGATACTAATGGGTGTGGTTGTGTTTGCAGGAAAAACGTGGAGCGCAGATGTTTGTTAGACAACATGGAAGGAGTGTTCTTGGTGGTGGATGAAATTATTGATGGGGGGTAAGATAGAGATCATGTCATGTATTAAAGGTGAAATATTTTGTTCTGTTAAGACGTTAATTGCAGCACTTTCTGAATGTAGATTAAACTGTTTGATTGATAAAATGTCAATCAACAACTTCAGTCTGTGCGCTCATTTCTGATTGATTGGCTTTTATCCTGTTGCCAGGGTGATTCTTGAGAGTGACCCCCAGCAAGTCCTACAGAAGGTCAACTACAGGGTGAGACTTACTGATCTGAGTTATCACATGAAATCACATGAAAAAATATTATTAGTTTAAAGCATTAAGGCTGGTGCTGGGGCTACATCTTTGTTTCATCTATAGATTCTCATTAGCTCCTTGTCTCGTCGTACCTGCTTTACCTGTCTCTCTCTCTCTCTCTCTCTGTCTCTGTCTTTCTTCTGATTGGTGTCAGCTGATGTCAGAGCCAGCCTATGGCTTCGTCCTGTTCGATTACATCACTGGTAACCTAGAGGGACAAACAGAAAGAAGCCAGCTACTGTAGACAGACAGACAGAGGGTGAGACAGGCATGTAGTGAGACAGATACTGAAGTAAGAATGAATGAGAGTGAGACAGTAAGAGGATGAAGGCGAAGTGGGCGAGACAGCTGAGGTAACTGCACGGTGAGACTAACAGAGTGCTTTTACAGAACAACACTGGTGTTTTTCTAAATGTTTTTTTCAACAGTGTTACAGAACTATTTACAGTGAAGGCCTGTGTGTAGATCATAAACCCACCGGCCTCTGAGGAAATCTATGAAAACAGATCCCAAATGTAAAGAATCGTTTACATTTCAAAGAGACTGAGTCATTCCTTTAAGGCACTAGATGTAATATGTGCATGTTTGTACCCTGAGTCTGTTGTGTTTGTATGACATTAACAAGTTTGGACAATTGTTGATTTTTACTTTTTGCTTTATTTTCATGTTATTTTTCAGCTAACCAATAGTGTGCTAACCATTAGCAGGCTAAACTCACATGTAAACGTCACTGTAGTTGGAGCACAAATGGTTTTAGCTGCAGAGTTCATCATAAGGCATAGGTATATGATTGCATTTGGTGCAGGTAATCATTTTAACCTCTTCAAATGCGATCTGTAACGAATGGTTGATTTTATTACTGTTGCTGTTTACATCTATCTATTAGTCCTTACTGATAAAAGGTTTCTGAACAACCATTGGCTGAATGACCTCAGTGACATCAGCTGGCACCAAATGTCAAGCAGCAAAATTCATACAGTCGAGTGCTGCAGGGGTGACATATCTGTCGGCTAAACCAGAAGATAATATAATCCTGGTTCCTCCATCAAACAACAAGTGGGGTTTTCCTTTTGGCTGATGTTCTAATGGATTATCTCACGGAACTGTCTACATTGATAGACATTCAACACAGCATCATCTGAGTAAACACAAGCAATGTGGGACACAGCTGAGTTGGATCTGGTATTTGTACATTGTCGTTACCTGTTGAAACTGCTTATACTTCCATTCATGGCTTTAAAAGTATAATTCAGAGATTTTAATAAAGCAGTTTTTGGAAAACAGAGAAGCCACTAAGCCAAATCCATAACCAACCTGTATATTTCCATTTTATTGACATCTGTCTTATAATTCTGCTTATCAAATGTTTACCAAAAGGTAACACAAGTTAACACCTGCAGAAGCTTTATATCTATACATCTGCATCTTTGTACCAGTTTGTTAAAGAAGAACAAGTGTGTTTCAGCTCATCATGATTAGTGTATTAGTGCAGGTTGTGATCCAATCACAACTGAGTAGAACTGGTACAATCTATTTTAGCGTCAACTTTTCCATTGACGTTTAGATTATTGGAGATAAGGGCATATTTTGTTCCAAAATTTAATTAGTTTTAATGAAAAACTGAAGTGAATCACTGAACAAACACGACCTTTGTGTGTCTACACCCCTCCAACCACTGCTTTAACATGCATTTTGATTTCACATGCTTAGCTCTACAAAATCCTCACCTTAGTGTGATCTGATCCTAGTGAACAGAACAGTTTCCAAGAGCAAAAACAACATGGTTGTAAATGTGTTATAGTGAGTAGATGAGTTTTTGTATTCAGTGTTTAGTAACTTATCAATACACATCACATCGCAATGCTTCAAAATTTATGAGTAGCACATTTATTTATGTATTTTAACACTAAAACTTCTGTTGAGCACAGATGTTGTTTCAGACATCAAACCAAAAATTTACTTGAACACAAGAAATTGCAAAATTCTAATCCATGACCAGGCTTAACGCTCATCACTGCAGCACTCTGTTACACAGTGAATGAATATGTAAAGCTACATTTCCTCTAGAGTACACGTCTGCTACAGCTTCATTCTTCGCCACATCATTCACTGTCTGACATGGTTCAAAGACTGTATTAATGAACCATGGCAACGTGACAGTGACTCTAACATTGCTAAGCAACTTTGCCATCCAGTGTCATGTCCAGCAGCTGTCAGCACCTCTGAGGCTCTGCTTTGGTCTTTTTATGGTATGAGGTAGGAAAAATCCAGTGGAGACACCTAGCATGTGTGCAGTGTTTTCCCATGTAGATGCAGAAAACTTCTAATCTGAGCTGTAATTGGCTGAAGACTCTGCTGTGGTCTGCTTGGATACTGTGTGTGTAGTGTTTTGCATGAGTTTCTCATTTTTTCTTACCCACATTAATGTTGTTTTGTTTTCCAGGCGGATGAGAACCCATTATCTGAACAAAGCGTGGCCCAGGTAAACACACTGAGAGACATAACTGAACATTCAAAGCCGTGGGTAGAATTTAACACAGCTGGCATACATACATGTGTAGAAACATACACACATACACATTTTTGAGGACATTCATTGCTATAATTAATTTCCAAACCCTCACGGTAACCCCAGTATCTGACCCTAACATAAATCAATTTCAAATCTTAATCCTAAAACTGAGTCTTGAGGCTTTTTCCGACTGCTTTCACACATACAATTGTCTCAACAGAATGTCCACTGTTCTTTACAAACTCTTGACCATATAATTTAACCTAAAATAAACAAACAAGCTCATGCTACTCATCTGTAAGACAATCAGTGGATCGGTGGATACTGACCTAAAAAAAACATACAGCTTCAAGAACTCAAAGCAAAGTATTTCACATTTTATATGCACATTTTCATGACTTTCAAAATTACAACAAAGGCCTGTTACAGTGGAAAAGAAATACTGTACAGCAAATCTGTAACTCGGCTCTGTGCGACATTTTCTGTGGTACACCTTTGTAAAACAAAGTTGTAAAACAGCATGAGAAATCTGCTGTAAGTGAGATTTACTGCAACATCCTCTGCTGTTCTAAAACCTTTTGTCTTTTTTTCTTTTACCAGATCTTACTACACATAGTCCTACAATTCCATATGACATGCATATTTTTTTTTGCTGGTCACAATATAGTATTCATCCCTATTGAGTGTGGTAGGTTATAGTAAATGTATTTGTATTCTCGAGACACTGATTATAACCATTAACCTTCAACAGTAATAATGAAAAAGTTGTGAAAAATGGCATCATTATTTTACCTGTATTTGTGAATTTCATTGAAAATATGTCAATTTTTGTATGGAAAATGGTAACATAAAATGGAATGAACAGTCAGATCTGGTCTAAAGCCAATGAAAACACTACACGCCATATAGGCATTAACAGAAACACATGCACCACATCTAAACTCGTACAAATATAGTGACCGATGCACATCAGTGATCAGACATTTAAAACGGTCAAATACAGATGTGCAGATGTTCTGTTATTAACATTAAAAGGCTGCAACTACAGAACAACACAAACAAAAACACACCTACTTCGTAACAAAAGAGCTGGTTTGTTTCACCAGAACATATGCTAACACTTTGATGGTACATGCTAAGTGGAAGCTAATCTCTAAGGCGCTGAGCAGCACTAACAGCCTCAAAGGGAATAAGTGTGTTTCTGGGTGGACTAAAGGGCAGCTGAGTTAACATCTCTTAAAGCAGATCTTAATCTGATTTTCTGTTCTTCTGCTGTAGAATCTGTTCATTTTTTCCAAGGCCAGTTGTTCCAAACTTGAAGTCTTGCTAACAATCCATATAGATGACATTTACATGTTTACATGTTACATTTACATGTCATCTATATGGGTCTATATATCATGTAATTTCTACTCTAAACATAGATTAAATTCTGTTGCATCAAAACATTAACATTCCAACATTACATTATGTGATGTCAGGATAATAGTTCAATAAAGAAAGTGTGACAAAGGTGAAAAGAGACATTGGAAAAATGATCTAATGTTTGTCTAATTAAAGCTTAATGAGGCTACAGCAATACTTAATATTTACCAAAATAAGAAAATGCACTTTTTGTGAAAGAATACCGAGCAGCACTTACAAGTACTTATTTGTTCAAGGTTTGATATGTAACACTGACATGTTTTCATGTGAAGTTTGTGTTGGGTCTGTTTTGTGCCTGTGTCGTCTCTGATATGAAGGAACTGAAAAACATCGTAATGGAATGTGGTGAAACCACTGCAAGATTGTTATCATGGATGCACTGCTGTTCCATTCTATCCTAGAAGATCACTTCTATCCAGTTCAAAACCAGTCGTTTTATAAGTTCCTGTCCCATTGTGTTCCAATGCTTTGGAATGGAATCCCCTTTTTCAAGGGCTTTGCCTGTAGACATAACGGTGTTTTTCTGAGACCTTTGACACCTTAAATATTGAGCTGTCAACAGATGATTTTAGCTGCTTTCAGAATATTCATTACTGATTATCCATTTTAAAATTACATATTTCTATATAAAAACAGATCCATTGTTATTAAAGTTACCACTCCTGATGACTTTTCTCTATTCTGTCAGTCACATTATTAATCGTGAAATTAACTATAAACTTCCCTGAAAACATCAACCTATCATAGGTAACCAAGACAGCTGTCATATTACAAATGGAATCAGCCTGTGTCGACCTACGACCCGCACAAACAACCAACACAACTAAATACACACAAATCTTACATGTTGAACCTTTATTGTAACCTGGCTGAACAAGTATCTCTGCCTGGATTAAACTTGGATTTACTAAACACTGATTAGTTTAGACTAGTGCAGCACAGCTCTGCCTGATAATAAATCTGATTTGATCTGAATGGTCATAAATGTGGAATAAATTAATCAGTGTTGGAGCAGCCCAGACCAAGTGTTCCATTGCTAAACTATTGCTGCTGTAGTATTTATTTTTTCTATTGCAGTTCTTTAATGTCAGTCTTTCTGTCTTGATTCCACCAGTAGATTCTTGACTAGTGTCTTTACTCATTGGTTACAGTCATGCGTTTGTGTCTTTGTCTGTGCAGGAATGAACATTCGCATGAACATGTTTCTGTTTCTGTTCTTGCTTAAGGCCTGTTTGTGCTTTTTCTGCATGAATGTAAAATTGCTCTAAGCTTGTCTTTATCTGTTGCTTTAACCCTGACAGCACATAACAGAGAAACTGGCACTGACCACTAATGTAAGTTTCTGCAAACTTCACTTCCTGTACAAAGCTTTTTCTCCTCTAATACTAAATGCACTGTGATAATGATCTAATCAGACTGAGTAGTAAATACTGGTTCCAGCCAGTATTAGCTGAGCGTAATGCGACCCCTGCTGTCAGTTTGAGGAATGGCAGCCACAACACTAAAATAAAACCTGGCGGATTGAAATACGACTGAAATGACTTATGTTCATCATGGAACTGATCTTCACTTGTGCAAATTTTCAAATGCTGCTGTTAAAATTACAATCATGCCATTTTGAAGGGTTTTACCTACTACCTTAAACCTGTCTTGAACTGACAATAGGTCAATTATAAGAGCTTTTTCCTTTGACATTGAATTTTCATGCTTTTGCTTGTACACTAAAATCAAATATGAGGGAAAAAAATCATATTATTTTGAGAAGTCATATTAAGAAAAATAGAATACTTTTCAGGAAAAAAACACAAAAAAATCTTCCAATGTTGTAAGAATATAGTCATAATATTCTGAGAAAATAAAGGTCAAAATATTGCAAGATTGAAGTTGTAATTTTCTCTGCATAAAATAATTTTAAAGAGATTTTTTTTCATAATAGCATGATTCTTTCTCTCTCTCTCTCTCTCTCTCTCTATCTATCTATCTATCTATCTATCTATCTATCTATCTATCTATCTATCTATCT
>JAPTMW010000028.1:7543902-7554513 GCA_029822955.1 Ostorhinchus angustatus
CACCCACCCTCGCTCCTTATGATGGTGGGGTGTGGTGTTGGGGATCTGGCACAACTTCCTACAGTACAGCCCCTTTCTAAACATCTCATATATACACCCAGTCAGAAACAAAGTCACAGCTAACCACATCATAAGGCTTGTGCATATGTGTGTGTGTGTGTGTGTGTGTGTGCATGTGTGTGTATGTGTGTGTGGTTAGCTCAGCTGCTCCCAGGCTCACAGAAAGCATACGCTGCCTGAGCGTGTCAGAGCCGTCTCTTGATCTCATCTGTCTTTTTATTGCCTAATCTCTGTCTCTTTTTCTGTCCCTCCCTTTTTCTGTCCTTCATCTTCATCTTCACCCTTTCGTTCCTCACCTCCCAGCCTTCCCTCCTTTCCATTTCCTCCTTTACGTTTGAATATAACCTTACTTGCTCCAGCAAAATAAGATTCTTTCCATTCATGCCAGTAAAAGGTTGTCCCTTCTCCTGGCCTCCTGCATATTGGTCTTCTTCTCTGGGTTTGATATCTTCCTTCCACGCTGAACCTTTTTCAGTCGTGTTCCCGTTTGCTATAGATGAGTTTCAGATAGTTGCCAACCCACCATATGGGTCATTCATGTGCTTTCCCAGTGGGTTGAGTATTAGATGATGGTTTGCTCATGAATGTTTCATTTTGGTTTACATAACAGTGGCTCAGCTCTTTGCTAGCACACACACACACACACACACACACACACACACTGAATGTATGATTACAAAATGCTGTCTGTTCTGTTTGCCCCGTTCTTACCCTGTCGCCTTGTAACTTTTTCTTGAGGTTTTCTTTAAATGTGTCTTTTCTTTGCTTTGTTATTCATTTCATAAAGTAACACCGTATTAGCAAGCCACATCGCCATCGTTTTGCACCCTCCGCTTTCATTCTTTTATCATTTGAACTCGGATTCTGGCAAAAAAAATCTTGCCTGTAGAATAAGAAAATAATAGATACAAGGAACAAAAGCTATTGATGAAGAAAAGTTCTAATGGGTGACATAGTTTGACCCCAAATATAACAATTTAGGAGCTCTCAGAAAGTGTTACGTTGTTATGCGGTAATGCACAATCTGACATTTTAGTTTGATAATAGAAATAAATCTCATTTTTTTCACAGGTTGTGTAACTGTAAGTCGTCTAAAGCAGGCTGTCATTTCATTTTGGCTGAAATATGGATCTTGTGAGATCCTGTCATAGGACCTTCAGACTGCTGTGTCAACTTCTCTATTCTTACTGTGATGCTATTGGTTTCTGAAGTCCTGCAGACATGAAGTGGAGGCTGAAGTCTCTGGTTTTTTTTTTGTTTTTTTTAACCAACAGCTATAGATAATGTGTGTATTGTCCTCCTTGTTGGCAACTAGTGGCTTCAGTAGTCGCTTTTCCATTGGATATATGCGCAAAACTTTACTGATATTTACTAAATGCTGAAAAAACAGAAGTGTGTAATGTCTGTTTTTCCATCAAATCACAAATGCGATGATTTGTTTATTTATTGTCACGAGATGATACGAGAAGTCATTCCATAAACATGGTGATGAACGTAAATATCATGTTGTTTTACAGATATATTCATTATTGTTATATATTACCCCTCTATCTTGTACTAAATTAAAAAATGATGTGGTTTCCTGGTGTGTCCACACATACCGCACCATGTTTCTTTTAAAACTCCTTTTCTTCTTTGCTTGTTGTAACATCCAGTTTTTTAATTCACCTGACTGTAGTTGCAACAAATGGTCTTTCCACTGCAGTTTTGCATAATATACTAATTTTGCAACAACTGAAAAACCACCTTTTGCCGGCGCAAAAACTTTTAATCGAAAAATGAGTTTTGTCGAAATTGTCGTTTTTCCGTTAGGTGAATTTTTATGCGCAAGTTATATTTGTGATATTTAAGGGTCAATAGAAAAGAGACTACAGACACCACAGTTGTTTTCTTACTTGGTTGGATCTTATCCACAGGTCGTTAGTCTTTAAAAGGAGATTGCCCCTCCCACCTCTGTTAGCTCCACCCCCATCCTGACCTGTGACTCCCATTTTAAATACTGTTTAAGGCCCACTTTTTGGTTTTATCTAACTCTGTGATAGACTCAGTGGGTGATTGTAAATTGTATTTTCAGTCACCTTCTACAACCCCTAAAAGGGCCCTTTCTGGGTTTTATACCTTTTCATGGTTTTTGTGCAGTTTGTTTTGTTGCTTAATTCATAAACAGTCCTTCTTTGGTACTATTTCTTGCTTTTACATTACACCAAGTCTACAAATCTGGCAAAATACAAGCACACAAATTACATGTCCTTCAGGAAATGTGCACATGTCTAGTTTCATTACTATTAGCTTTAAAACATACTCATGGAAACTGTTTACACCATTTTGAAAAGGCAACATGTTTAATGTTGCTATAATGAAAAGTAAAAATTGCTGACCCTTAAATAACATGGTTAAATCAACATTAATGTCAGTTTTATCAGTTTAAGCTTCACTGATGAGGCTTTTCTGGCTCTTTTCTAATGTGTGTTTTTCCTGAAAATATTTAATTTGATCCTCTTAACTCTGATTTATCCATCTGTGACGTTACCTCCAATACTGAGGCTTTGAAACACGGTTTGAAGTCGATAGTTACTATTGTGAAGCAGTGGGCGGAACTTATTCAGTTGACATCACTGATGTTGTTGGAACCACTTCACTGGTTCATTCAGACTGAATCAGCTGTCTGGTTCCATTTGAGCTTTGAAACTTTGACCAATACTCAGTGTTTTAAGACAGCTGAAACGCTCTTCCATGTTTTGTACCAAATGTACTGTGCCTTACAAATAGGTATTATTTTTGTATATTGCAAACTTTTCAGTAATGGAGCCATCAAGAAAGTGTCCTCAGTTGCAAGAATATTTTGATTTACTGTGTCAAAGTAGAGAGACCGTCAAAGCCCATCTTCTCTGTAAAGATTATTATTCCTGAATAAAAACACCTGAGTTGTATAAACACACATTTCCAGTACTCCAAGTCTACTACCGAAGAAAATGTTGCATTGTTATTGAGCATCTACCTGTCCAGTATGTAATTTAGAACCAATGACAAACAAACCCCATTTAATTATTTTTTAATATTATCATTTCCTTGCTGGAATTACTATGGCAACTAATTTGTAATGTGGGATACAAATGACAAATAAATAAAACGCAGTTGGATTGCCAAGTCATTTGAGTCATTGTCACAACGTACAGTCCTGGAAAAAAGTTTTTGGCCACCCCATGGATTTGTGATATACTGCATTAAGAATCATTCTAAAGTCACTGAAATCTGCCAAGTATTGTTCTCTTCTCCAAACCCACATGCTCCCTTCTGCATGTGCTCTGTTCTGGTGAAGTCAAAACTGGATGTTTCAGCAGAAAAACATCCAGGACATGACATGTTGAAACCATCAATAATTTGTTTTTTTTCTCAGAAACAGTAAACAAAAAAATCATTTGCATTAGTTTGTCTGATGCAGCACATCTTTTGAAACACAAAAAAGGTTTTTCCTCAAATATTTCATGATTATATTTGAGATTGTGTAAATTTTTAAAATGTGTCCGAAACCTTTTTTCCAGGACTGTATGTTAATTAGTTTTCTTATACACAGAAAAGGTGCATGACATATGCAGGGCTTCTTTTGGCTGCAACATCTGCTGTTGCCAGTAGGTGTCACCCAAGAGCACTGAATGAAGCTTTGAGAAGTGAACCGATTTTTGCTCATAAAGTTCAGAGCTTCAAAAAGCCTTGCTTTACCACCAGAATTCACCTGCTTCATTGTAAACAGTTATTTTGAAAGGCACAAAAAGAAACTTTACTCTTAAATCTACCTGAAGCACAAACTGACTCACTCAAATAAAGGACCTGCTATTTCCACCATTTTTTTTTTTTTTACATTTCAACACGCGCCCAAAACACCAATAAATGTTAACTTCTTCAAGATCTGACAAGCACTTTTCACTTACTTACCAACTAATTACGGCTTGTTTATGACTCTAAAAGAAGAATATGTAAATAAATATCACTTTTCAGCACTTGTACTTCACCTTCATCTTCGTCCTCTCCATTACATGACATTGATCAGTGTAACGAAGAGGGACTTCATTACCTACCATGTAAATAAAATACACTTTGTTTTATGGCACAATTGGCACTTTATTTGAAAACATTTATTTTCACACTAGCACATAAATATTTTTCTTGTATTTTGCCCTTTAAAATAAGTATAGTTGCACATAAAGAAGCAAACTTGCACAAAACTCTTAATTATTTATTGAATATTTTGAATATATTTGTCTTCCAGACTTTTGTGTTTGACAGCACCTGAAACAAAACAGAATCCCTGTTACCAATGTAAAATTGATTATGGTTCAGTTAAGAGTGGGGAAAACATTGTGCATTATGGGTAACTGTGTAACACTTTAGGTGTCGTGGGATAAGTGCAAGACAAAATGTAATCCTGTGTATAAGGTTGCCAAAAGTGAACATTCTGCTGCTACAACCAGATGACACCAGTGGTCGTAGGAATTCTTTTATTTGCTATTTTTTCTACTTGTTCTTGTAAATATTGTTTGGTGAATAAAATCTATCTGGTTGATCTGTGTTTCATCTCAGCCTTAAGACTTCATCTTTATGCAGCCACTATTGGCCATTCTAGCAATCTGTCAAAAGGAAGATTTGTGCAACCTAACTATAATCACTTTACAAGAACAAACATAATATTACACATATGGCTGATTATCTGTTGGTCATTCAGTGGACTACCATATACTGGAAAAAATACATGCATATTAAACAAACATAAATAATGAAATAAACATAGTCCTTCAAGTGAGCACAAAGTAAAGTAACCAAGAGGAATGCGTAATCTCTGTGTTATTTATGCTACAGAATGTCTTTCTCCACTTATGAAATATGAAACAAGGCTGTAAAATTGTAACATTGATTTTAAATCCATGTTCTATTGCCTGTTCTAAGTTTGATACTGATTCTGTGTGATGTAAGGTGGCCTACAGTGACACACAAAGAACTTTTTATTGTGTTTTTTACAGTGAACTGGAAGTCAGACAATCTGACGCAGGAGGAGAGTGAGCTGTCAATCAAAACCTGACAAAGCAAACACCCAATCATCTATTTGAGCTGAGAACTGATTAACAGACAGAAACATTTAAGTATGGACCACGAGGTCACTTATTATAAAGTCCAAATGAAACAGATGAGACTGGAATTAGTCCTGGAAAAAAATGGATTTAATGACTTAAGAGAGATGCCACTGAACTTCTGGTCTGTGTAAATCTATGGGAACCAGTGCTTTTTAGAGCCCCTTAGTGGCCATCAGTAGTATTACAACTATAAGATAGTTCAACATTGGCTTCATTTTGGAGCTGAGGTCTGTGGTCTGTAGTGAATCTGCTGCAGTACTGTGTTAATTCACAAAACATTGTTCGTGTTTCAGGGACAAAAGTTGTGTTTCAAATGCAAATTCAATTAAATGATTCAAATTTAAATAAAATACATAATAAAACCATAAATTGCCTCATATTGTTCATGCAAAGTAATTAGTGGGTTCCTGTTTTCATTCGACCATTTTTATATGGGATAATAAAACGCCAAGGAAGTTGATGAAGTTGGTAAGAAATGTTAAAATTCTTAAAAGGATGAGAAATTTCTCACTAATATTACCATATTACCTATTTAATGTTCACACAACATCGGTTAAATTGCATTACCCTAGGTTTTTATGAGGTGTTTCACATCTTCACACTTCATGTTTTGTGTGTCAGACCTTTGTCTGTGCTTTACAGTTCAGGGAAAGATTAATGTAGTAACAGTTTCTGTCAACACATACAGCTGAACACAAAGTGATGTAATGCACTGCTGTAAATAGATCAGGCAGTTAAACAGTGTTTACGACACTTAAAAAAACATTCAATAACATGTTGGCACAAAATGGGAAACTGGTGAGTACAGTTCATGAGTAAGTATGTCAGTGGAATACAGGTCAAACTGTAAATCATAGTAATTTACCTGAAAGTAAATTATGAAAGGATCTTTAAGTATAAAATGGAGGAATGAATATGGCGTTGTGACGCTGTGAGCTCATCTTTTAATTCTCCATGTATATCCAACATTTTTACTGACAAAGGTTATATGTAGATGTGAAAAGATTAATTGATTAATCAACTCGAATTGATTAAAGATTATTTGATAACAATTTTCCTGAATTGAAGCTTCATTTCCTTAATTTTGCTGCTGCTAAACATTGGTTCCACTGTTGTGTTTCACACTTTTTGTGCCACACATGACACCAGGATCAACACAAACAACATGGAGTGCAGCTCAGAAGAGACGAGGACAAAAAGCAGAAACTGTCTATATGCTCACTTTCCTACATTAGAGCCATCACTTACCCCTTTAATCTTTTAAGCCTTCATGCAAACATTAAACATATTTTTTTCAGTTGAATGTTAGTTCAATCTTAAGTTGTTAGTAAAGTGGATATACTGTAAATGTGTTGAAGACTGCAGTGTACATATCGTTTGTAGATGTCATTTAATTTGTTTGTTGTTTATATCTATAGATATTTTTATATATACATTTATACTGTTGTTCTTATCTCTATATAGATATTTTTTATATATGCTTTTACACTATGCGTTTATATTTTTGTGGTTGTTGTTTTGGTTGGTTCTGAAATAAAGGACCAGTTGTTTGTCATTTTCAGACATGTGTTTTCACAATTTTATCTGTTTTTGCCTTTTAAATAAGCATTTCATCAAATTGAGGAAAATAATCGATAAATGAATAGAATACGAAAGAAATTCATAGCTTCAACTCTAGTTATATGTACATAAAGAAGCAGTCAAAGTTCCCTGGAAAACCTGCTGCAAAAGCAAATCCATACTGTCTTCACTGTCTACTGTTATTTTTCAAGTCATGTTAACAGACATGAAGAAACCAAAGGTTGGATTTTCCTCAATGAGCCTGAACTGAGATGACAGATTTGAAATGTGGAAAATAAAAACGAGACGGTCTGCAGAGTAAGGATTGGCCCCTGACTTTGTGCTGAGTCAACAGAAACAAGTACCTCATCACCATCATCATCATCACCATCAACATCTCTGTCAGCTGTTCTGGCTTTCATCACAGCAGGTGTGTGTTTGCAGAGAGAAAAAAAAATCAAGAGGCTGTTTTTAATTGATCGGCTGGAATGATGGATTTAGAATGACACACTGTTTGATTTGGCCCTCAATGTTAAAGTATGTGTGTTTGACTGAGGGGTCGCCCCAATGCAAAACACAAAGGTTATTTTGCTTCAAAGCCATTTTTTCATTTGCATTTTCCTGGTTCTACGTCCACTTCCTGTCCCAATAAACAGTGTGGGTGGGGCTTGCACAAACCTTTATTTATGTCTTTTCAGAATGTATGTGTGTCTGAGCCACTGTTTGTCTGGATTATATACAGGGCATGGAGAGCCTTGCTTACTGCCATTGGCTGGAGTGAATTAGCATACAGTAACTGATTGGCTAAAGCTTTGACATTGACAGATTGGCCTCCTGCTGATTGGGTAATTAAGATATGACATCAGCATGTGTAGGTTGGGCAAGAGAGGAGAGAGAGTGGTAAAGAGACACAAGGAGGAAATAAAAGAGAGAGAAGAGAGGGTGAGAGAGTGGGTGGGATGGAAATGGTAAAGAGACCATACAAAGATGGAGAGAGAGAGAGAGAGAGAGAGAGAGAGAGAGAGAGAGAGAGGTGTGTGTGTGTGTGTGTGTGTGTGTGTATGTGTGTATGTGTGTGTGTGCGTGTGCTTTCTTCAACAAAGACTCTCTATTTAACTCCAGTATAAATAAAGTGATTGAATTACACTGATGTTTACCAGGCGACTCGTGTTTTTGTTTGATTTTAGGTGAAAAATGGTGGAAAATGTTTGAGGGAATAAAAAAAAAACGTCAGTGGAAACTAATCCCTACAGGCTAACGTCTGCAAGCTATCAAACTAATTTTTAATAAAACATTAATTTATCTGTTTCACTAAAAGCCAAATAAGGTACCGATCATGTTTATTTGATCTTGTGTTATGTAAAAAATGAAGCATTAACACATGTTTCTGACACCTTTAGTACTGTAATGTCCCAATAATGAGAATGACTCCCCAGAATGACTCATAGCTTAACTTCGTAGTGGTGAAATGACATTTAGTGACCACACTTCCTCCAAAACTCCAATGATTACTACAGAAAAAACTGGAAATATTTAGTATTTTTCTAATTGTTAGTTAATTACTGTATGTGGGTGTGATTGTATTGGTCTGTTAATGGGGCCAATAAGTTTTTCCTCTTTAGATTAAACACAGTTTGGCTAGGCTAGCTAAAGCCAGGCTAACTAATCAGTTCACTTTTAGGCTGATAAGCACAGTGTAATATTCTGTGCTAAAGTTAGTAGTCATCAACCCTAATTAATATTTATTGGTCCAAGAAGCACACACATTTATTTATTATTTATCAATGGTTCACAGAGCTAGGCTAACTAACAACAGTTATGCTAATTAGCAACGGTAACATTTCAAGTAACACAAAACCACCAAAGGTTTATGGCTCCCCTCCACATATTATATCTAGATATCACACAAGTTTTTGTTTATTTACTAAAAGGTTCAACCTAGTGCATGTTTGCATGTGAGGTTTTTTTTTTCTGTGTGTTGATGTTTGCTAACTCCATTACTGAGTAAAAAACCGTTTCACACTTCAGCAGAATGAAAAAATTTAACATTTCTTTTTAAACTTTCTGAATACCCAAACCTTACATTCCATATTAGAAGGTTCCTACTCGAGGTGTAGTCTGAATTTAAAATGTTTTGATAAAAGACTAATTTTCTAAAACTGGCAGACATTATAGTTTTTAGCAAATAGCAGTCAAACCAGACAGAGTAGTACATTTAAGCAGCAGAATAATGCACCTTTGGAGCTGTGATGGGTCCAGTTAACTGTATTTATCCAGCCACTGTAGCGTATCAGTCTGGATGGAATCAGAGGCACATACCTAAAGGATCATGGGTATCTCATGAGCATCAGCAGGACAGTATATGTAGCATAAAGTCCAACTAAATGATAGTGTGTGTGTGTGTGTGTGTGTTTTAATGCAAATATAGGAACATGCGACCTGGAGCAGCAGTAAGGCACACTGATGTGTTTTTAATTGTTTCTAAACAATAGTGAAGCTCTGCAGCACAAAGGAACAACACACTATATGTCAAATTATATACTGTTGTTGAGATACATTTCCACTTATTTAATTCCTCCAATGGGCTTTGTTGGCAGTGAAAAACTGTCCAGTGTTTACCTTTCCACTCCTCAAACTATAGATCTTTGTAATTTCTTTTAAATTCTACCTCTTAAGTTCTATTGAAAATAATGCTTTGCTGTAAAATTCACATTAACTGCTTTCATTTATGTAATTGTGTTTGTTTTTACAGACTTAATTATTGATGGCTTGAAAGTGCAACTTATTTCATCGTTCTCTATCTCAGTTAATTTATGTGACTTTAAAACCTGGACAGGATGTAAGAATATGATATATAATATTTTCATTTGGTCATACACTGAGGTAACTTTTAAATGTTCTGTGGGTTTTTTTGTTTTGTTTTGTTTGTGACTGAATGTTCTAGCTAAAGGTTCTCTGAGTGATTGTAACATCAGACAACACTGTTTTACAAGGAAAATAGTTTGTCAAGCTGATTAAATGCTTTATGAAATCTTTTGAGGGATTGTTCCTGATTGTGACCTGACATACGGTTTGTTCTTAAAGCCATAGTGTAATATAACAGAGTCTAGATGAAGGTTTGAGCTTTCCATTAGCTTACTCACTGTGCAGCCAAATGTTCTGCCTGCAAACCATCACCTTTAATGTGATGTGGAAATGTAATTATATTACTTTTTTTCTACAGTGGGCTCCAGCTGGAAGCCTGGCTGTAAAAATTAATTAGTACCTTTAAAACCCCAGGCCTCTGACACCATAAGGAGTCAAATGACAGCAGAAGAGTCACCGCCAACAGCAGGCAAAGACACCACAAACCTCCAGAGAGGCCAGAACAGGAACCCCAGGAGGGACACACCAAAGTCTGCCTTAATTAAAGCCCCAGAAAGCATTCAAAGAGCTCATATGCACTCTGTAAAATATAGAAGCTTTGGAAAGCATGTGGATTCTGGAAACCTTGAGGCATATTATTCCTGTTCCCATGAACGTCGGCAGAATCCCCCTCTTTCATTCTTTCAAATACCTTCTCAAAAGGTGTTGGAACAATTGCTGACCCTGTTGATAGCCAGTGTTCTTCATCTAACAAGAAATGTGGCATTTTTGCTTTGTTTGTGTATAATACATTGTTTAAAGAGACCAAGAGGTCAATATTGTCCCATGTCTACTGGTGCACTGGTGGGTGTCAGAGCACGTTGGTGAAGTTATCAACAGGAGAAGATGAAAAGCCACAAGGAATCTGAATATGGTAATATAATACCCCATCCATCCATCCATCCATCCATCCATCCATCCATCCATCCATCCATCCATCCATCCATCCATCCATCCATCC
>JAPTMW010000028.1:7800270-7811109 GCA_029822955.1 Ostorhinchus angustatus
GACATGGAACTTTATATCAAGATTTGTTTTACATCGTCAGCTAAAATAGGGCATCCTTGTGCTTTGTTCATTTTACTTAATTTTACTCATCAACATTTAAATGTTAGCAAAGATTTTGTCATTGTAAGCATTTTGATTATTTTTACATGGCTTAAATATTTCATGACAAAACAAATTAGCATCTTTTTAATGTTTTTTCCCCATCGGCTCTTTTACAGCAATTTTGGCTTGTAGTGTATTTTACAACATTTTCATTTGTTGCAGTAAATATACTTTTTGTCACATTATGCCTTTTATAAAAAATTTAAACCCAACACCTCAAGACAAACAAAAAAAAAATTAATGATTTAACTTGTAATGATTTTTTATTGTGATAATTATCCATATTGACTGGCTTAAAAAAAAAAAATATATATATATATATATATATATTCCTGCCCATACTTGCCAAGCCATCATTACTGAATATGGATGCAACAACTAGTTGACTAGTTGACAAATAGTCAAAGGCATCATTGACAGGTCATTAATGATGTCATGCACTTTTGTTAAAGACATTTTTTTTGTTTATTGCTGATTGAAACGCTTTCGTATTTAGTTGTTTAACTAACTTTGTTAGACACTGGAATCATCACAAAATGACACAAAATGCACTTTTATTAAAGGGAAAAAGTACTTTATTCCTGCTGCAATATTTATTGAATTTTGTATTGTTTGTATTGTAAATGTTGTGCACCAAATATTCTTGTTAAAGGCTTTTGGGTTTTTTTTTCCTTTTGCAGTTCATAATCTGACTAGTCATTACAGTAGATGACTAGTCTACTGTTGAAATAGTCATTTGTTTCAGCCGTTCTTACTGACCTGTGCTGCAGTGTTGGGTTCAGAGAGTCTGAGCCGTTTCCATTTTCAGCGCTACTGTCCATGTCACACTCCCCATCAGCAGCAGTGTCACTGCAGGAGCTGCAGTAGGACCTCGTACACACGATGATGGGAGAACCCAGCTTAGCTTTGCCATTCTATTAAACACAAATGAAAAACTAAAGTCAACATAAATAAACTAGTCCACTTTAACTTCCAGGAGTTTGTGTACAATGCACTTCTATCACAAATGAAACAAAGTCATGATGACAATATGTTGAAATTGCGTTCATCTCTTGGTAGCTGCAGATGGTGCAGTAATTCAGGTATTACTCACATGCTTTGCTGAAACAACACTGGAAACACAGCATTACAGTTAATTTGTGTTACTATGAGTAGGGTACAAATATTTTCAGTTCATCATGAAACTGCAGGACAAATGACCATAACAGTAATTAATGGGAAACACTCTCTTGCTTGAATAAACTTAAGTACTACTTATTTTAATAGTATAATAGTGATTGGCAGTTCTATTTTTAATGTAACACTTCATTATTGCAAATAAATCAGCCATTTCTATTTTGATTCAATTCTATTTTATTTGTAAAGCACCAAGTCAGACCATAGAATATCTCTATATTTTTTGAACTTATTTATTGGTGACAGAGACATTCAGTATACAGTCATAAGACTTACACTGTAGATAGATACTCAAAAGACAACAAACTGAAAGTGTCACATCACATAGATTCATACCAACGGGTGGGGGGCTTGCTCTTGTGACTCAAAACATTATGAGCAATGCAAGGGACCATCTCTTTAGTAGTTTCTCTCTCTGGAGCCTTAAATTATGAGCTATATCCTCCATTCTATAGAGTTCCCATACGTGGTCTTTCCACGACTGGAATGTTGGAACATTTGGTGTCAACCAATTGACAGTGATACCCTTAATTGCTGCTGCCAAGAGGATTTGGAGTAGATATATATTATCTGTACATTCAAAGCCCTAAGGGATAGCTCCTAGCAAGGCAAACAAGAGCTCCTTAGGTATGTGTATTCTGAATATGTCAAACAGTGCCGTGTAAATGTCATCCCAATATTTTTTAAGTTTATTGCAGGACAAGTAGGTGTTTACAAAATTTGATTTAGTCTCTCCACACTTCCTCCAGCAACTACTAGTGGCTGACAATCCATATTTTCCAGTTATGTGTGGAGTCCTGAAATATCCAACTATTATTTTTCATCTATATTCCCTCCAGCTATTGGAAGAGGTCACTTTATGAGCTTCGGTGCAGCTCTCTTCCCAAGTTTCTGGAGAAATGTCATGCTGGAATTGTGTTTCCCATTTTGATTTAATATAAAAGGTTTCATATATTCCTATACTCTGAAGGCTACTGTGAAGACGACAAATTGTCTTAGTCTCAAACACACCATGTTGAACACCAATGAAGTAACGTTCTATTGCAGATGGTGTGAGAACTTTCGTAGTGTCCTCATGCTTATCAAGCAAATGTCTGATTTGTAATAATCTAAAGAAATCAGTAATGGTGACATCAAACTCCTCTTTCACCTGAGAAAATGACTTGATGTTATTTCACTAAACTAGTCGGTGGACGTAGACAAGACCATTTCTGGCCCAGTGTTTAAATCCTGAATCCAGTTCTAATGGTCTGAAATTGGGAATGTATTTAATTGTAGTCAAGGCAGATAAAGCAAGAGGCAACTTGTAATTTTTCTGTATTTCTCTCCAAATTTTAACTACAACTTTCTAGTTCATACATTTACCCTACAGGATTTCAGAGGCATATTTGAGAATACCAACTATTTAAGCGCATATTCATACTGTGCCGTCTCTATATTTAACCATCTGGTGGAAATGTCATTTATAATCCAAGCAATATTAGGTTTTACTTGCACAGCCACAGTGGAAGGAATCATGAACAAAGAAAGATATGTGGAGATTTTGAAAGATCACCTTAAGCAGTCAGCAGTAAAACTGTGTCTGGGTCGTCACTTCATCTTCCAACAAGTCAACAATCCGAAACATACGTCTCCCTTGGTGAAGAACTATCTCCAGAAGACCAAAGGGAATGGAACTGAGTGGCGTGCACAAAGCCCTTACTTAAATCCCAGTGAAAATATGTGGGGTGACCTAAAGAAGAACATCCATGCCAGAAGACCAGCAAATCTGGAGGAGCTTGAGAGATTTGCCAAAGAAGAACGGGCTGGGATTCCTTAAAAGAAGTGTCAGAGACTTGTTGAAAACTACAACAGATGACTGCAGGCTGCTATCCAGCAAAAAGGATACACAATTGACTATTAGGATCCGGGGGCTAACAATTTTGACCCTGTTACTTTTTGTTTTTTGTGCAATGTTTTCATTTCTGTGTGCAAACTAAAATAATATAAAGCATCCAAATGAAACTGCAATGTCTAAAAACGCTGTGTTAAAAATGTTTTGCTCTGTTTAAAAGTACTTGGGAAATACTTTTAAAACAATGACATTTTTGTAGGGGGGCTAATAATTTTGCCCTCAACTGTAGGTAAAGTGCGACAGGTTTGATAAATACAGAAGCACATCATCTGCGTACAAATAGATTTTGTGCTCTTCCTCAGCCGCCCTTAAGCCAGGCATATTTCTGTTGCTCCTAATCATTTATGCAAATGGCTCAATGCAGAGGGCAAAAAGTGTCGGTGATAATGGGCATCCTTGGCGTGTGCCTCTTTCAAGAGTAAAAGATGGTGATTGGTATACCTTCACCTTAACTGCAGCCCTAGGTTCTGAGTACGAAATATGAATCCAAGAAATAAAAGTCTTTCCAAATCCAAATCTAATTCAGGCTTGAAGGAGATATTTCCAAGACATCCGGTTGAATGCTTTATCTGCATCCAAAGATAGGACCTTATAATATTAAAGAGAAAAATCCAATGAATCCCTTTTCAGCAGGGAAGATCTTCTTTTAATGGATAGCAGTAAAATCTGTGTGAATTTTACAGAATATTTTAACACTGAGCAGATCCCTGTTGGTAAAGAGACTCAAGGAAGAAAAGGACATTTAGATTCTCCTTATCTGCAATAAAACTCAACACCAGTAAGACTCCAGAGTAATGTTAGTATTTGACCCAGGGAGGGTCCCCTGGGGGGGTTGGCGTGCCCCAGATCTGTGTTATTAATAATACATGCACCTGTCTGGCTTCACCCAACTGAGATACCACTGCAAGACACACCCTGTTTCAAACACAATTTCCACTTGCGATGACAAAATACATGTTTTCCTCCTCTGCTCTTTAGTGTGTGTGTGTGTGTGTAGTCACTCAGACACACAGTTAGACTAAATGCAAAGCAGACATGGTAAAAGGCCTTCTGCGGATCTGCCCTGTGGCTTCTATTCATTAATTATACACATGTTTTTGTCTGATATAAAAGGAAGAGTGTGAAACAACTCAACAAAAACAAAGAGAAGACAAGTGTAATTTAAGTTAAGGGCAAATTACTGAGTGGACACATGAGCAGGGGAAAACACTAAGGCTACAGATCCACTTTATGTCATGAGCAGTAAGCCTTTACAACTGATGTCTAACTTTATGCTTCCATTATTTCCACTGTAATGTTACAAAAGTGAACAGTGCAGGTCACTGTGCTAAGTAATGCAGGGCAGAGACATTACAGAGGATGTGCACAAGTTTATCAATGAGCCCCCCAGCATGTGTTGTTTACAGTGTGACCACTTATACTGGTTTGATGGGGAAGCTGTGCTTTACTAGAGGCATGCATAAATTATACACTCAGTCATGATGCAGAGGATTAATGGATGAATCCAAATCTCGCTAGAGAACCACCCTTCAATTTCAACTCCATCTAATAAAACAGACATCTCACAGCACCAAATTACAAACTGTAGTACAGAAGGGTTTCATCTGTCACACATATCTGAACATCTGTGTGGGTACAGCTCAGTCTTTAACACTAACTTCACACAGCTCAATATGCAGCTGCAAAACTAAGTATTAGTATGTGATAAAGTAACTGCCTTAATGAAATGCGACTTGCAGATAAAATAAATTACGAATTTCACTCAACATGCAATAAATAGCCTTTTTATTTACAGCTGACCAGTTCACTGATACCTGCATGTGACACACAACCACACACCTTACCAGGTAAGTCTACATGCCACATGTCCTCCTCAGCACAGCCCAATAGTCTCCTTCAGCCCAAAGGCACAAAAGAAATCCACTGTATTCCTAAAGCATGGCGGCTCAGTGGCGTTCACATTCCAAAACACAGCAATGCTTCGGGATTAGAAATGCTGGGATAAAGCCACACCTCCATCCATCTCACTCTCTCACTCGCTCGCTCTCTTGTTGCTAGGCAACTGATCAGTTACGGGAGGCTGATTTCTAGTGGGGATATTGGGTGACATGTACTGCATCATAGTGAACATGCTAGAAAACGTTAGAAATGATAAGCATAAAAATGAATTACCCAGTAATTTAACTAAAATGTACTGCTGACAAAATTTTGAAGTGAAACTTGGGATGATACGAACCGATTGCAATATTCACTTGATATTTGTGCCTCCTTAGCAGAAAACTAATAATTGCTAGGTTGTTAGATGTTTTTTGTTTTGCGAAATAACATATAATGTTCACCCCAGTTAACAGCACAAGTCCATTTATACAACTGTCACAAGGCTTGCTTCAGATCAATGCGATTTTACTGTGTAATACTGCAAAAAACAGAGTCATCTAAACCACAAACCTTCCAGAACACAGCCCTTGTTCTTGAGTATTAATCCACTTTTGAGGTTCCCAGTACAGTGGTGTCAAAGCTTCACTTTTGTTAAAGATGTTACCTGGTAAATGTAGCCGTTGTCAGTAACCGACGGTTGACTGGAGATTCGACTACGAGGACCCACCGCCATCTTCAGGATCTCCTCACAGCCTACAAACCAGAGGAACCCAGGCATGCAAACAGATGAGGAACACACAGATAACTGCAATATCATCCTGTTCACACAACTGTATCTAAACAGGCTCTGGAATAACAGAGAATATCCACATAATACGCAAATACAATAACCGAGCTGATAAAAATACACCACATGTTGGCTTTACTCTCTCTAGAATGTCACTCAAGCTTTCCTATGCATTTATACTTTACATACCTTTGATAGCACACACCCCGTGACAAAAGTCTTTGAAGTTGATTTTCCCATGAGCATTAGGATCTAGGTAACTGGTTAACTTCTTTACCTACAGGACACAGACACATTCAGGTTTACTGATACATACACAAAATCATAAATCATTCATTATTTACTTCATTAAGTCTTAGGCATCATCTAGACAAAGTCCAGCTCACTCCGTCCTTCAGCCAAGAAACTGAACTACACAAAAGGCTCATTAGTGGTGGCATTATTTTCCATTTGTTTTTGTGTATCAATCATTTTTTTGGCACTAGAGGTGTTCAGATGGGTACCACATAACATGGCCAAAGATCTACAACAAGAAAAATAAATGACAGGGGTGTCAAACATAAGGCCTATGGACCAAAACTGGCCTGCCAAATAGTCCAATCTGGCCCGCGGAATGAATTTGCGAAGTACAAAAATTACAGTGCAATATCAATAGTCAAGGGTGTTCAGGGGCCACATACAGCTCATTGTGATATCAAGTAAATAATAGCATAATAATCTATAAATAATGACAACTCCAAATTTTCTCCTAGGTTTAACGTGAAAAATGTAAAATTATATTCTGAAAATATTTATAATTACAAACTATCCTGACTGAATTTACCTGAACAAATAGGAGAAACTTGAAATTTTTTGAGGAAAAAAAAGAGAAATTTAACAATATTATGCCTGTTACTAAATGTTTTCTGCATTTGTAATAAGCTGACATAATATTGTTGATATTGCACTTATTTTTTAAAAAAGATATTTCAGGTTGTACATGGTTGTTCAGGTTATTCACATTTGTATGTATGTATGCAATGTAATTTTCACACTAAACCAACAAGAAAAATGTGGATTTTTATTCATAGGTTAATATTTTACTGGTCTGGGCCACTTGAGATTACATTGGGCTGCATGTGGCCACTGAACTAAAATGAGTTTGACATCTCTGCTTCAAAGTGAAAGGAAGACACACTGCAATTAATGAGTCAGTACAGAGGCTGAGTCTGAGGTGAGGATGGACAGATGGAAGTCCAGAACATCACAATACAACCAAAATGCACATTTTCATGCATTTACTTTTGGTTTGCCAAACAAATTGAAGGTTTGTTATTGGTTTAAAAAGATAGGGGTCTGAGGAAAGAGGAGGCAATGGACTCTAGTGTGACTGAAACGGCACAAGATATATCTGAAGGAAAAGTTGCTGTTATATACTGTAGTAGCATTCATTAAATAAAATATGAGGACAGAGTGTAGTTTCCTGCACGAGCAGTTAACCATGGAGCTTATTATAGAACAGATTCTGTTGTGCCCTGTCACTGGCCAGCTCATATACCAAACAACCACATAATACAGAAACATCTGTAAAGTATTCATTTTTATAGTTAACCGGTAATTTATCTAGTAGTTGCAATATTGATTAACTACTACAGTATCAGTGTAATAAAGGGCTTTTAAACTTCATATACAAAAATAGTACGGATATGACATAAATGTGCACACAAAGCCTATAACTAAAATATGAAAAGAAATTACAGGTTCCCAGGTTCTCCACTAAACCACAGCAGAAGAAGACTGCTGGTACAATACTGAAATCTGAGGTGATTGCACCACCTTAAAACAAGAAGAGGGGAATTAATGACTGAAATAATTAACTGAATGGAGAAAGTTATGACTGTAAATTAATCACAATAATTCCAAAGAATAATGACAGATCTAAATGAAATGTAACATCATTATGAGGTTCATCTGTTGTTTTAAGTGTGAAAACCTTTGACAGAACATACATTACATGCGCTTCCTCTATCATTACTGCTAAGGGTAGGTTTAATGGCTGAAATCCTGTTTTCTCATGTTCACGACATTAACTCATGAGTCATGTGATGCATATGTGCAGTTAGGCATTTATTTTGTGCTCATTTCAGGATTCAGCTGTGAGATGCGGAAAAACACTTTGACATCCATGTCATCAGCACACTGAGCAGTGCTGACGATGCCATCCAACCTACCATCACACAAGCCTTATGTCTGCCCCTTCATCAACTACTTTTGACACAAAGTCGACGTCAACGTTTCCTTTGACATCTGGATGCTGCAGACCTGACACACTCAGAGCAGGTGTGTGACTTTGATGCTAAAATAGGCTGTGGGATGGCAGGTCCTCTAGAGAAATCTGGATAAAATGACCCATGGAGAACAGAGTAAACCGTGAAATTTGTGCTACAGCAGTGTCTACTGTCACAGCTCAGTCTTTACCACACAGACACAATTTAAATGAACTGCTCCTTCATTTTATAGGCTCCATGTCATCCATTCAACAGCAAACTCTATAATCAGACATGAACAGACAAGTCTCTATTAATGACTTATTCGACCATGATTGCTTTAATATACTGTGCAACTCAAGCTTTTAAACACTCTAGTGGACACGTTTTGATATACGACAAAAAATATGAGCAGGATATTAACCATTATTATTACAATAGATAATGCTGCCAGTGATAACATTATCCTAGTAATGCTTCAAACCTAGAGACAGAGGGCTTGGAGTATGAATCTCTGAGTGTACAAGGAGTAGTGTAAGCAACATTTAATTTGTTGGTGCATACTTAAGCAGTGGATAGAAAATCTGTCATGTCACCCAGTGGTATTTGAAGCCAGCAGCTTGCATTTTGGCCGTTGTTCAGTTGGCTTTTTGGAACCAGAGGTGAATGTATTTGGATGGAAAGAGTGGAGCTGCAGGAGTGAAGGGATCACCGCCGTCATCTAAGAGGGTCATGAGTGAGATAATGACACAGTAAAATGGTGAACTTCATCAAGCATCATGTACGCAGACAGTCAATAAAGACTTTGAAGCACCAACTTTGGTATATTTGGGTAAGTGGGGAGGATGGGTTGATACAATGTATTTTGTTTGATCACTTGGTTTGTGACTGCTTGAGAAATTGAGAAGTTGTCTCTTGGTCATGTTTCATTGCACATCTGGGGGCCTCTGGAAAAGTGAGCCAAATGCATTTTGAGCACTAAACAATATGAATCTGTACAGTTTGAGAAGTGGCTTGGAAAGCCTTTATATAGGGGCTAAAAAGGACACCAGTGTTATTCCAGTGCATGTCAAAATGCCATGTGTGTCACGTGAAGAACTTCCAAGGGCCTTAGGGATGGCACAGGCCAGTTTGACCTACAGCAAGGTCGCAAGGCATAAGGGCTAGACAACACCTGAGGTGGACCCATCAGCACTAGGCCAGCGTGCTGTTCTCCGCATGTGGTGAATGTCTTGCCTATTCTCCAGACATGAACCCCACTGAGCATGTGTGGGATCAACTTGGCAGGCAGGTTGGCAATCGGGGCCCCCAGACTGAGAGAAGGAAACAATTGGTCCAGGCACTGAAGAAGAACTAGGTCCAGATACTGCAGGACACCATACAGTGACCACTCTGGAGTATGCACCAGCGGCTCACCGCCTACATTAACTCTAATGGAGGCCACACTTGGTACTGACTGGTCTTAAACTTTCTTTGGCAGTAGCCATTTTCTTTTGTTCTTTTTGTTAAGATTAAGTTATTGTTTCAACCTTTTTTAAAATGTTTTCTCATTGTTGATATGTCAGTGTAATAGTCTGTTACACAAAACTTAAATTTTACATAATAAAATAAAAATCATTCCACCAAATGTTGCCTCAAAGTTTTTAATGACCGTCAGTGTAACATATTCAGCTGATGATCCTCATGTCACTGAACCAAGTAGGCAGGGCTGCACAATTAATCAATTTCAAATTGAAATTAGATTATTTCATTCGAACAACGTTTTAAACAGAGTAATTGTCAAATCGAATTTAATCTCTCTTGTGTCTCCAGGCCGCGTGCCTCCGGGCTACCGTAGGCTCCTCCTCCTAACTGAGAACAGTCTCCACACACCAGTACACAAATGACGTTTGCGAAGGAGAGTGAGAAGTTTGTCGCAAACAATAGCAAGAGCAAGCCAGTTGTGTGGAATTGGTACGGCTTCGAAGTCTCCAATGAAGACCAAACCATTCTTCGCTGCAAACTCTGCCTGAAGGTGGTATCTGTCAATGTCAGCAGCACAACCAACTTATTTCAGCACCTGAAACATCATCACACGCCGGCCAGAGTGGGAGCAGTGTGTTGCATTGTGGGGTGCACACAAAAACGACATGCCGACTTCTGTTGTCTTTTGTAGTTTTACCTAGAAATTGAAAATAGAGTTTTTAAGAGGGAAAAAAAAATCGGGATTTTATTTTGGGCCAAACTCATGCAGCCCTTTGAGTAGGTATAAAAAAAAAATTCCATAAACTACTGTTGTAGTCAAGACTGCGCCATCCGAGACCAAGACATTTTTGAGACCAAGGGAAAACCAAGACCAAGGCAGATTGAGACCGAGACAAGACCGTACATACAATGAAAAATTATTAGAAGAGCGAACAAAGCAAGAATTCTCTATTTTAAGATTGATTTACAGTAACAGTAATGATAAACAGTCTCTGCACTTTTTTCAAAGCACCACAATGCAAAAAAATCTCAATTCTTAGTTTATTTTTCTGTGTCAAAAATCCAGCATCCATCAACCAAACAGCAGAAATCACAGAATTACAGCATTAAAATGATGGGAACATACTAAGCCTGAATAAAATGCAATGACAAAATACTCAAACGTCGTCACCATCCAAAACAAACCCATGAATATAAATGTCTTATTTTTTGTCATATGGGATAAATCTTGTGCCAGTAGGAAGTGAATTTGAATTCTCTATATCTGAATGTGAATCATTCAATTTGAACCT
>JAPTMW010000028.1:7836851-7852243 GCA_029822955.1 Ostorhinchus angustatus
GGACCTGGTTTGAGACCTAGGTTTGTACTTTCAGATGTAAAGAAATGTCCTAAATCCAGTCAGCAGAGATTTCACATTCTTTTACTAAACATCCACAACATCCATCTGTTTACGGGAAAGCCTACGCCTTTTAGGTTCTAGCTGTGAAACAACATTTTGGGTTCTGAATTTATTTTCTTCAGAATGTTCGAAATGGGTCTAAATTCAGTTTGCAATCCAGAGCCAACACCAGTTCCACGTTGGAGAAAGAATAAGATAATAAGATGCTGCCCATGTGGTTTCTTTCATATATCGAATACTGGCACAGAGCATCCACATCAGGTCCAACATCACCATGAGTTTATCCACCAGGTTGACTCCATATCTGTCACATTGTAGGCTGATCAGACCTTTTGAAAGAATTCATGGCCAGAGACTGCTGGCAGTAAAACCTGTTGTTGTTCCTCTTCAGACTCTGTCATGACCTGGGGTCCTTACCTCTACGTAACTGTAAGTCACCCAACATTCTACCAGCCACACATTCATGTACCTGCTGTTTCGATGAAGTTAAGCTGATCTGTTTGGTCTGTGTGTCAGTTACATTGTAACCACCCCTTTCCTTTCCTTTCCTTTCCTTTCCTTTCCAGTCTCTACTGGATGATTATGGCCTGGCAGATGTAACCAAAGCAGCAGAGGCGGTGAAGGAAGCTGTGGATAACAAACAGTTTCTCAAAGCCACCGAGTTATGGTCTGTAACGGAGACGGTGGTGGAGCAGGTGGGTCGAAGCCCCTTATCATGACAAAAAGGAGGAATGGAATATTCATAAGGGAGTTATTAAAAAAAAGGCCAAGTTGCCCATGTTTGATGCTTTCAGGGTTACTATTCTTACTTATAGTCTGATTTGGTTTAATGTCAGAACACCAATGGAGTCAACTTCTACAACATCCTCACCCAACAACCCGATGATAAACGGACAAAGTCATCACCTGAAGGGGACTTTATCTGTAAGACGTAATGAGAAAAACAACTTCCTTTAACTAGTTTTATTTACTACAAGTAATGATGGCCTTTCCATTAGTTCTGCAGATACGCCGCCACATTCAGCGTCTTCACAGTCTGTCACTGAGCGAACTGATGAACGGACCAATCAGAAAGAAGCTTGGCATCATCCCACAGAACGTGACCTGGGGAGGTGTGGCTTCTGTTGGAATCGAGTCGTTCAAACCCATCATGAGGAGATGAGGCTTAAAGAAGCTGCTTCAGTATATTGTTTCCCTGTTTGTTCCAGGTCAGGCTGAGGAGGTGTTCAGTAACATGGCTGGAGACTTCATGAGGCCAGTGGTGGACACTGTGGACCAGCTGCTGACCGCAGGCGTCAACGTCAGCGTCTATAATGGACAGCTGGACCTCATCGTGGACACCATGGGTAACTCACTCTGCAAACCCCTACCTGTTTGTGGGACCATGAATACATGGTGAGTCCATGAAGATATGGTGTTTTGTCTCACAGGTCAGGAGTTGTGGGTAAAGCGTCTGAAGTGGGAGGGACTTCCTTTCTTTAACAAGTTGAGGTGGACGGCCCTGGATGACCCCGCCTCCCCAGGTGTTACCGGTGCCTTCTACAAGAATTATAAGAACTTTGGCTTCTATTGGATCCTCAAAGCTGGACACATGGTAAGACACTGGATGTGTTGAATGGGGAAAAAAACCCACACAGGGTAGAATGTATTACATGTAAACCTGCCCCTCGTCTGTCTGTGGTTCAGATCCCCTCGGACCAGGGGCCGATGGCGTTGCAGATGCTGAAGATGATTACCCAGCAGCAGGTCTGAACCTCAGCACTGATGCCGTCTGGAACGGCTCTGACAATCACTCATCACGTCATCCTTTATATTTGATTCTGCTAAATTGAACCAAATCTCACTTGTTTTCAATGACAACCTGTGCAAATTTTAGCTGTCAAGACAATAAAGGCACTGTTTTTATAAATGTCTTGGCTCCTTCTTGGAACAACAGGGCACCAGCATATGCAGGGCACACACCTGTTCCTGACCCCAAACCTACTGCACCATATGACAGACATGAAAAACAACAGTAACTAAGCTTAAAAGTGAATTCGTGCAGTTTGTTTCCAGCTCCTTTTAAGAATGATTAATCTGTCTCACTGAACTGGATGATCCGGCATGCAGAGATAATGAGGTTTATTCACATCAACACAAAGAGATTAAACAATATGAAAGTGAGGATAAAGTATGATTAAGAAGTTTTACATGACTGTCACTGATATTACAATGAAATAAACCACACAACATATGTTAGTACAAAATAAATGAAATTAATTTTGAATTTATTAAACACACAAATCAGATCTATTTCATACTATGATCTTACTCTCAGCAACTACTGTGCAGAAGATTTTTTTCTGTCTGGAAATACAGCTTATCAAACTGAAATGTATGTGATCTGTATTATTCAGTCAAACCCTTTTTTTTCCATAACTTTAAAATAAGCAGCAGACAAATGTACAGTACATTATGAATATATCAAATATTGTCAAAATGATCTTTGCAAAATATTTCATGTTCCTTCAATCAGTGTGTGCAGTACTATATTATTTTGCTAAGCTAATATAATATGCTTCTATATATGATATTAACTAAGAAATATGATTATTGCATTACTATATAAATGCATATTTGGTTTTTAATTCAGAATTTATTGACTTGTATTGGTAATATTTACCATGTTCTTAAGCAGCACACTGCTAAACCTACAGAACAGTGTTCAGCATTTCATAGAAGAGTATGAGTTTGATGGTACAAATGTGGCATTAGATTAAATACAGCTTTTATCAAAATCATCTGAGATGCAGGTTTCAACAAAGTCAAATGAACACTTGTGTAAAAGTGACACTTAACAGCAGTATCCATCCAAATACTGTCTGCAAGTTGTACTGTATTTAATGAAGTTCTATAGAAGTAACTTCTAGTTAACTTTATAATATAATCAGTTTTATAGGTTTGCCAAATATCCATTTACACTCATTCAAAACAATGGTCGATGTTAACTGCAGCCAGTGACAGTTCAGTCACTGTAAACACTTCAGTACCAGTTTGTTCTGAAACTTCTGTTTGACTCAGATCTGTTTTCACCAAAACTTTGATACCAACAACTGCGTTACACCAGATCTATAAATGTTATACACTTCTATCCAGTACATTTATAGGTTTTAAAGACATTAGTAATTGAGTAGTTCCTGTCTGCACCTGAAAAGCACACACAGCTGCGCAAATGTGTAAAAGTAAAAGTGGGTTAAACAATTTAAACCATGAGATTCATGCAGATTTGTACAATACCTGCCATGGTTTTTCTGACAGGCCTGCCCAGAGGAACTGCCATGGTTTTTTTTATTGTAGTTCTTTATTTGTGTCCAAGCTGCTCCTCTGTGTAGCTCAAACTTCTTCTTCCCCAGTGACTCTCTGGGATCAGGAAGCCTTTGGTCGTCACTGGCTCCACCACCAGTTCCAGCAGACCCGGTGGATCCGGAACAGCCAGCTCCGTCACCCTGAAGGGATTGGAATATGCCCGGGCCACCAAGACCAGTTGACCTGGGGGGTTTCTGGGATCGGGCCCCCTCAGCCGACGCCAGTACACCCTGAAGTGACGTACAAGCTCCGACGGGTAATCCCAGCGCAGGGTGGCGTTGAGGTGCAGGCATGGGGAGCTGGACTCAGCTGAGGGTCCAGCACCTCGCAACCACACCACATCATAAATACACAACCCCTGGAGCAGCTGGGGGGGGGTCTGCAGATGGGCCGCATCCAGAACCTGATGGGGGAGATGGAATTAAGGTCAGCAACACACATTAAAAACACACCAACGGGGTTGGACTACATTTACATGTGAAAACATCTGGGAAAAGAAAAGTTTCATTTCATATCATTTATCATTTTATAAAACCTCTGTGCATAAATGTGGTAATAATAAAAGTAGTTCCATATTTCAACATTAATTTACACCTTACTCTTTATTACTTAACAGTATCAGAAAGTTGAGCTAAGAAGTAGTTGAATGCTAATTACATGTTAATTAAATGCTAAAGTGACAGGACACATTTGCTGTTGAAATATGTCAAAGGGGAGGGTTTGGGATCTTTGTGTTGGTATTCTGGTTCAAAAGCAGCAAGATCACTCTGAATTACAACTGAGTGACATTTGTTTATTTCCTCATTTATGAATCTTCTTGGTGTTTATTCTTAATGTCACTTTTTTTCCTCTTTCTTTTCCAGTTAATTTGTTTGTTTCATCCTACACTCCTCCATTCATATAACTTAGTAATTGTTTGTTTTTAGTCACTTTTGTCAGCTCCTACAAGGCACTGTAAAACAAAAAATGAGGCATAATTGTTGTCTAGCCTGTACATTTGTTTTGTTCTTGGCTTCTAATAAAAATGTCTGAAACAGTTTAGAGTATCAAAGTTTAAAGAAGAAAAAAAGTGATGCTATAAATTAATTCTAAATAAGACTATATTAAAAATGTTCAGGCTAAAAAAATAAAATAAAAAAAAAAACCCCGCTCTGAAACCCCTGGAAGTAGAAGTGAAAAGTCACACAGTTGAGACAAAGCTGATGGATGTTGAACATTCAAGTTGAAATCCCTGCTGATATGACAATACTAATTTAATTTTACTACTGCTGCTTTTCAAACATGTGGAAGAATAGCAGATTTCCTGAGTGTTGTTTTGGTTTATGAAGCCAACGGGCTGCGCTTTCTCACCATGATTTCACCAATTCTGCAGCTGAACGCCGTGTCTTGAGGTTCTCCATCCCTCTGGATGCTGACACCCACCTCTCTGAGGATGCATCCTCCCTCCTCCAACCGAGAACACCTAAACACAGATCAGCAAAGAAACACACAAGTGGATTTACATACACAACTCTGCAACGGAATCCAACGGCTCAGTGGTAATATTGAGAGGGTAATGACTGTAAACTGGCATGTGGGTATAAACTCCGCACTCATAATGACTCAACATGTAAAGTATTTCCTCCTGTTCAATCAAACACAGTGAAGCCGGTCAAACCTGTTATCTAACCCTCATATATTTTTCCTAATTCAAGTGAAGTGACACCTGATGATGTCATTGGGGTTATCCCAGGTCATCTTAGCCTTGCCACCGTATCTGACAGATACTCATCACCATGAGTCATGCTGGTAACAGTCTGGTCATATTCCAGAGCTGGAAAACCATGGATACCTTATTTACAGTTTAGATTCTGAGATGTGGAAACAGAGACTGTAGTTTAGATTCGACCTAAAGCTTCATCCACCAACGACACAGCCCCATGAACTCAGCTGCATCTGGAACGTCCAGTCTAAGTCTGACAACGGTCCAGGAAAGTCTGACCGGTGCTGCTCTAATATAACCCTGGAAGGGACTTTAGGATTTTACTATTTTAAAGGCTGTTCTTGGTCTGACTCTGCTACATCTTAGACCAGGTCTCATCAACTATCAAGTGTAACTTTATCAGCTTTGACAGACTTAGTAAGAGTCTCTGTTCTGTTCATTTTGATTACTGAAATTCCCTGTCTGTACATGTAAGTATAAAAATAAAACGGACTACGGTATCTTTCACTTTTATATGAGTTTAAGGACGATCATCAGATTGACAATCCACTTCCTTCATCTAATGTTTATTTGACTGTTGTTTGTTTTCATATCCAACTAATTCTGTAAAGCCCTGTGAGGCAACCTTGTTGTGATATAGGGCTCTACAAATAAAACTGAATTGAACTGAAGTGACTTCCAGCGATAGTTTTCAGTCATTTTGCACTTTTTGGTTCACTGGTTTTAAAATAAAGACATGAAAATGTATCAGATAATAGTACAATTATTTATGAACAGAAAAAACTATAAAATTTGCAAGATTGCAAGATGTTGCCATTTTATTGTCTTTGTTCAATTTGTGTTTCTGGTGCCTCTTTATGAATGTTTTATTGATATATTTAGTTTCTCTCCATCTGTTCAGGTACATAAATATGTTGACTATCTAACTGTGCTTGAATGAATGGAATTGTTCCAGATGATGCTGATTCTTCTTGTATTATGTTGGATGTTTTTATTGTCTGCGTACGCTGTCTACCTGTCACACAATCATACTTCACTGCAATCCAGAACAGAGTCGTTGCTAACAGGCTCTCCCTGTTTTACCCGTTCAGACTTTCCGCTGTGAATGACACCAACTTTACATGTTTTTCCCAAATGATTCATTGTGGCCAGGGCTGATCCAAGGGTCTTACCTCACAGTCCACCCATGTGGATCCAAGTCGCCACAGAGCTCAGAGAACTGTTGGACCAGCTGGTGGCCTTCGTCCAGAGCTAGAGGAAAGATACACATCTACACTGAGCGTCTATGGACAGGGGTCATTATTCACATATAATTACATCATACATGTTAAAACATACCTAAAAACATATGATCAGACTGTGAATTATGTGATACTGAACAGTGGACTTGACCGTTGAATCGTTTCACATTATTATTATTTTTTTTTATGGCAGCTCATAAATGGTGGTTCAAAGACACGCTGATGCCAGAATAAGCCTGACCCTCCCTTCACACTGGAATGATATGGAACACATGAGCAACACTCTTCCACTTGATCACAGCAACATTATTCTGGGCAGGGATACAGCTTATGAACTTGGACAAATGGGGAAAAATACTGTAGCGGGATGTGCCATTTCAGGGAGGCTGCATGTTACAAACCCCGTTCAGACAGGACTCCTGACGTGGAAGCTGAGCCGTGCAGCAAAACACATTTAGCCGCCTACAATCAATCTCTATCAGTCTGAATGGATGCTGTATTAAGTTAATAGTTTTACCTCCCACAGTGCTTTCTGAAGCCCTTACACTGTTCTTTTCAAAGCCACCAGGCACCTTTGACAAAAACTTAACTTACTTTAAGTTACTGTATGATTTTTGTGGTTTAACACATTAAAAATCCATGTACCACAATTAACCGTTTATTCACTTGGATGCAAACTAAGCAACAAAAAAAAAAAAAAAACAGGGCCAATGGCCCTGTAGCTCACCGACATGTTTTATCAAGAATCAATAACATGTTGAATTTGTCAGTTTCTGTGTCTATGTCAGAGTCCTGTGGTCTTGATGCAGGAGATCAACCTCCCAATAGAAGTGGGTGGTACTTTCACTGGAGGAGAACTCAACTAATTAAATGAAAGTCCATGTATGACTTCCCATCAGTGCTAATAGGTAACTATACTGATATCTCTAACCATTTCAATTTTATACGGCATTAAAATATAGACCATTATAAGTAAAGACAAATTTTTAATATTTGAAAAATTCGTCAACAGTTGACAAATCAAAATATCTCAAAACTGTGAACAAACTTTGTAGACACTGTCCCAAGGAAGCTACATAAAAAATGTGAAATGAATCTGACCAGTAGTTTCGTCAGAGATGTTTGAAGAAATTGCTAACGAATACACCGACAAAGACAGTGACAAAGATGAGCCGATAAGCTACAGTTAAATGGGTATAATTTAGGTCTAATATACAGGGTTTCCACTAGACCTTCAGAACTGCCTGGGTTTCATTGTCTCTCTTAGATTGAGGAAGACTAATGCAGCTTCTGCCCTGGCGTTACCAGATGAACTTGCATCAACATGGCTCGGTTTTGACTTTGCCGTGTTCCATTTGTACTGTTGATACATTAGTACTAACTCAGTAAGGCTGGTCCTCATAGAAACACAGTGTGAACTGAACTACAGTGACGTCATCTTCAGCACAACCCAAGCTACAAGCAACAACTGATGAGAATGAAATTCAAAACTATGTATTATTATTATTTCCAAAATAAAATGTTTTATTAATGATTTTTTAAGTGGGAATGTAGTTGTTTAGACTCAAATTTGTGGTCGTTTATCGAGAGAGACAGAGCTGACTTGAAAAATTCAGAGGAATTATACTGGATCGCCCACACTGTGACATTTGGAACCTCAAACTTTACTAAAGTATATTCACTTTTTTATTTAGTTTTTTTATGATTCATACTTGGCTGGTTGGCCACACAACACATTTTTCTGTGGTGTGACAAAGTCTGAACAGACATTTATTACAAAACTTGCATAAGATTCAGTGGAATCTAAGTGCAGAGATTCCAGTCTATGTAATAAATACTCAGATGTTTTCATTGGGGTTTAATCACCTGAAAATGTAAGGGTTTATGTCCACAGTGGGAGTGGAATCAATCTGTAGGTCATGGCTCTACAGTAACTCAGGATAGACTTCTTTTGTTCTGTTTTCTGTCAGACGGCATCCACCATTAAGGCGCATCATGTTTGACTGTAGACCATAGTTATTTCCTCATTCACTAAAAAGCCCTGAAAAGACAAACCAAATACTGGCTTTAAAGGCGACCTTTGAATTTTCATGATTTTATGACCAGTATGGAAGTTGAGGTTCAGTTGACAGCATTATCAGACATCACTACTTGATAACGAAAGTAACAAACCTTGACAACCCAATAAATTAAATTGTTAATAAATGTATTTCTTGATGTAATTTACAAACATGAAACCCAGGAAGTCAAAAACCAAATTACATGCATTAAAATGTGGGTCTTGGGTTTAAACTTTAAAAAAAAAAAAAAATTAGGAAAAGCTTACGTTTGACATGGTGGACATCAGTGTGTGTCTGACTGGCATCTGTGGTCTTCAGCTGCAGAGACACACAGATCCCAGCAGAGGCCTTATAGATGAGGACCAGTAGACTGGTGGACGGCAGGGGGACATGAACGGAGAACATCCTGACACAGAACAGAAGAGGGTCGACATGAACAGAGGAACCAAAACGGAATGATCTGATTCCCTGGTGAACAGCTGGACACACACTTGGCACAAACAGGAGCAGCTTGATTTTGGGGGATGAGGCCCTCCATCAGCAATGAGCAGCCCCCATCCCAGGCATCCTCCGGGCAGCCTCGGCTCCTCATCCACCCCCGGTTCTCCACACTGGTGTGGTACAACGGCTGGATGTGCTGTGCACTCAAGTTGAACCAGTTCCCATTCCTCTCCCGCTGCACACATGTAAAATAAAAGCAGTCATGGACCAAGCACAGGGATCTCCAACCAATGGTCAAATGTGGCTCGTTAGCCTCTCTCTATGGCTCCCAGTGGCTTTGTCAAAAAACCTAAGGGACATTTTGAATTTTGAATGAACTGAATGGATTATTGCTTTTTAACATTGTTGTAGGCATAAATCTATTCTATCATTGTCCATCTGCAAAAATGTGCAGGCTACACACAGAATCAAATCATTTTTTTGACAGTATACAAACCAAAATGTATCACAGTATATTTTTTTGTCAGATTCAATACAAGATACACAATCTGTATTTGTCTGTAGTTTGTTTTAAAGTAAGCCTATATAAATGGAAGTGGAGCTTTTTCTCAAATACACAATTAGCAAAAATCTTGAATTTTTTCTGTATTGTGGTTGCATAATTTCATAAACGCAACAAGCATTGAATTATTGTAATGGAAAAGCAAAGTTAAACAAACTGATCACAAAGAGTCTACAGCAGAGTAGCTACCTCATGGTGAAACGTAAATGGGCAGAAACATTTTTTTCTTGGCTCCAGATAGATCCCCCCACCCCTCAAGTCAAAAATAGCTCTTTAGATTATAAAGCTCGCTGACCCCTGACCAAACAGATCATTGTTGACATGTTTGCATGGGATAACCAGATTCCAGGTCTGTCGGTACCTGTCCCCTCCAGTAGACAGCCTTCCCAAAGCCCTGGCAGAAGGAGGAGACGAATGGGAGAGGAGACACCAGCTGATGGATGTACAGGTGGTCCGACAGCAGAGCCCAGAACCTGAACACACCACAATCTCTGTCAAAATCACATTATGTTCTTTCTTTTTTCCCGTTAAACATCAGTCAGCTTTTTGAACCCTGTGCTGCTCTCACCTGTCCTGATTGTGGCGGAATTCCGTCTTGTCCTGAGTCTCATAAACCCAGCCTGGAGCAAAAATGGCTGTGGAGAAGTTGTGCTTTCGAATTATTTCCAGGGCCTGACAAAACAAACAAGAGGTACGCCATTATGTACTTTTACTAGAGAATTACATTGAAGTAGAATTTGTCAGTATTAGAGTATTTCTACATTTTGTGTTGCTTTATTCTGCTGCTCCACTACACCTTATCTACATGTCTAATTTTCTACATTTGTCTGACGGCTTTAGTTACTTTTCAGTTAGAGATTTAACAAAGGGTAAAATACGACAAGCCTTTCAAATGCATCGTTCCATCAAGTGTAGACCCAATTAAAAAGAATGTTTCTACACTATTCCACTGGTGACAGACTGTGACCTCTATCAAAAACCTTCTGGAAAAGATCAGTGTTTGAATATTTGCTTTTATTCATAAACCCGTGGACATCTCCTGTCATCATGTTCAGATCTTGGTCTTTGTCTCAGTGGACGGTGACAGGACCAGTGTGTGACAACCTGCAGTAAAACCTGCACATTACTTGGTTGTATTTGTCATGTATATGTATATGTCCTCATAAAAGCTGCGTAATATCAGCATTTCTAACATGTCTAAACTGTAAAAGGCTCAATTTTCTGAAGAGTTTAATTCAGAATATCCAAGTGAAACACACCTGTCAAAATGAGGTCAAATTAGGAATACTTGTCATATTTTAGTATATATGTAAACATACTCATTGTTAAGATTAAAGCATTGTTTTCCAATATTTTTTGGCTGATGAGTGAATTACTATGGTACAGCTGAGTGTTGATAACTGCCTGGTTTATTATCATTTCATTGCATCCTTCAGTACAGTCATCAGCACTGGGGGTTGTTTAACCAAAACATGGATGCACTGTATTACTATTTTCAACCCCCAACTATTCTGCTCCAGAAAAAGCAGAGCTATGCAGATAAATCCAGGTCAAAAGTATAGTTAAAATAAGAAAAAAATTATTGAGAAAAAAAAAAAAAAAGATCCAGCTGACACTTCAAACTGTGATCTTGAACTCTTACTAAAATGAAAACCGCAACTTCCTCAAGGATCAGAAAATGAATGAATCAAACTTAACACACACTATCTTATTTATGTGTATTTTTTAATTAATTTTGAATACATGGTACTTCTTAGAATTCAACATTAAATTTCAGTTACAGCTTATTTTCATACTTTTGATTACCATTTTGCTCCACTGATACTAATCCGCTCTGAGTGAAGTGTCAACAAACACACCCTCATTCATTCATTTCTTACCTTATTCGTTTCAAACTTTCCTGCCACCACATCACCTCGTGCGAACACGTCCACACCAACGTAGATATCAGCCTGACGACCCTGGGCGGCGCTGTAGTCACTCATGAACTCCAGACTTGTCTCTTTCCAGTTGTAGTTGGTGAAAAAACCATCACAAGCTTCAAAAAAAATCCTGTTGTGATGACACCAACATACAACACTGCTTAGGTGTGTTTTTTAATTACTTCATGCTGTTATTAATTTTCTAAAGGATTTCAACTATTAAAGGTTTATGGATACATGTCCTGGTGTTTCTACCTGTTGGACTGGTTGAGTTCATTCTGCCATCTCAGTTGTCCATTGTCAACCACGCTATCGTACCACAGAACCAGGCTGCCGGACACTCGTTCGTGCATCTGGTCTGTCAGATAGCGCAGGAACAAAGGCATGTTCTTCACAGCGACCTCCTACCAACAAAAGCCAGCAGACAATAAGGTTCAACTATTGGAACATTTTGCTCAGTTTTGACTTCAAACTAAATTCAGAGCACCACCAAAAAATATTGCATCTGATGGCGAACATCTAACTCACACTGAGGGTGTTTTCGATGTTAATGAGCCAGCCATCAAACCCGTAACAATGGCTGATCTGGACCAACTTGTCAGCCACTGCTCGGTATGACTCCTCCCCTTTCAGGAAGTCCTCACACATCAGAGCCCCATCAGTCCACTCTGTGATGAACGTCCCTGGAAAACAGGCCAATTCAGCGCACATGGACACAGTCAAACCACAAAAAAATGTCCACTATTACCAAGACGGTCCCAGTTCTGTCATACTCTGGGTTCTATGCTCACCTATAACAGCGACTCCATGTTTGTGTGCAGCATTGGTCCACCCTGCAGGTGGAATGGTCACCAAGATGTGTGTGAAGTAGTTGAATATATCAATGTAGTTCCAGTGGTAGAAGGCATATGGTGCCTCTGAGTCTGAGCCTTGGAGGAACCTGAATAGCAGAGCAGCATTCATCCAGTCAAACACACACTGCAATCACAAGTCAGACTTATTTGGTATTTCTAATGCATAAATATATGTTTTTTTAAAAAGTTTGGAACATTTCCTTTTTCTATCCTCATCATGCTGTTATATGTGCTTTTCGTGGTCGTGAACGGCTCAAAGTTTGTTCACATCAGGCATCTGAATGCATCTTTGGTAACTGCGTGTAATCAGATCTTTTCTGCTCTATATGCAAATAAAGAAGCTCAAACATGTTTGGGTTGCGTCAAATGTAGCACAATCTTATTTCCTGCAGGCATTTTGGATGTTGTAAAAGGTATCGCATTTGACAGGCTCTTTAAAGTTTTATCACAAATAAAAAAATCACAAGTGTGAATGAAATGAACAATTATTTAATCCTCTGTGTCCCTTTTTAGTTTTAGGATGTTATTGATAGTTTTCTACGACAATTAAAATTATGCAAAATGATGTGTTTTTTTTATTATTGTAAAGTATAAAACATTCTTGCAGAAGGAAATCCAGACTTCATAACCATGTACTTTGGGTTTTTGGAAAACTTAAGGAAAATACTAGAACCCAAACAACATGTAAGCCACCTGACAACACAAAAAATAAGCCAACTTAACATCACTTTAAGCAATCTATTAATGTGATACTGTCAATAAAAATGACTGTTAATATTCTACTTCCTCACATGGAGGAAAAAATGTGGTTCAGTGTTTAAGAGCGCTCAGGCATCACAGCTCATATCAAGTACATGTACTATGTCACTGTGGGCTTTCTGAAATATTCATGTGTCTTTGAAACACTTCAATACGACACCATTACTGGACTGAGCTGAATAGACAGATGCATTTCTGTTCACAATCCCAGTCTACCATCAAATGTGGTCTGAGGGTTGGACAACATATTGATTTCATTTAAATAATTGTGTTTTTGCTTTATGGAGGTTAAGGTTATGAAACCTCTGGAGACATGTCTTGCTGAGCAAAAATTCAAAATGTGTCCTGTTTGTTTGTTGTAATCCATGCATGGGTAATATTTTTATGCATTACTTAATTTAAATGTCTGTTCTGTTGTTTGTCTCTATATATCAGCCCTGCGATGAACTGGCAACGTGTTCAGGTTGTACTGTGTCTTCGCCCATAAGTAGATGGGATAGGCTCCAGCAACCCCCACGACCCTAGTGATGATCAAATGGGTTCAGATAATGAATGAATGAACAAATGAATGTCTGTTCTGCAACAGATTGTGCAAATTAACACCCATGTAGGTACTGCTTGTTTTTACTTATTACCCTGCTCCCTGAAGGGGAGGTAAGGGGTATTGTTTTAGGTTTGGTTTTTTGTTTGTTAACACTTTAGCAGCAAAACTATTTCTTCAATTCATACCAAACTGGGTTAATAGATTGTCAGTGACCCAGAATAGATATGATTACATTTTGGGAAAAGTAGATCAAAGTTCAAATTTTTTAGGAACTTTTAAAATCTTTTTTTTTTTCCACATTTACTTATAATGGCAGCACACGCATAGACATGATGACATCAGCTGGATTGATGCCAAAATAAGATAAGGGGTTTGCTGCGCCTGGCACTACTTATTGTTGTGTGAGTTGAGCTGTATTAAGTTAGTAAAGAAAACTTTTTTAATCACGTTTTATTTTAAGCCCTGGTCCATTTGTTCCCAGCAGGAATCATTTCAATGTGACACAAACTATTAAATTAGCCGATAGCAGAAGTTTTATTAATATAAAACCAAGTTATGAACAGAAACTAGCAGAGGTAAAACCACATTAATAATATTCTCTTCATTATGTGACCTTTATTTTTGCTTTTCTTTGACTTGTTTAGTGAGTTTTAGTGGCAGAGAAATAATCCTTGTACTGTTGGATCTGTTTAGTGTTAGCTTAGCGCTTGTTTGTCTCATTGGTCTGTTGTTTTATTAAATTAGTCATGACATATGCCAGTCTCAGACTGTTAGACTGGTTCACAGATTTGACCATTTCAGGGCTGTTATTGTTTGGATTATCTTCTGTTTTCCAACATTTAGTTCAGTTGAGCTTTAAGCTAATGTTCTTCTGGTTACATGGATGCATAGCATGTGTATGTTGCTACAAGTATTGTGTAGTGTTACCATCGCAACACAGAGAAACAGTTGGCTGGGGTCACCCAGTCTGACAGGCTACACTTACATAATCAGTAATAATGTATTACAACCATGAGCCATCATGGAAAACAGGAACTTTAACTTATTTGCCCATGTGGCTCTGGGTCTGAATGACATTAATACCAGGTCTGAAGTCTGTATCCATACCTGTCCTCCAGGTACCCGCCCATCATGTCATGAGACACCAAAGTCTTGCGTGGAGTACTAGCCAGAGAGGGTTCCCGTGGAGCCAGAGGGACTGACGCAACATTGAAGGGGTTGGCATCACTCCGTTTCCATGACAATAGTTCCTCCAGAGTCTGGAGACCACAGATGACGGGTTCAGTGGTGTCAGGGTCATAATGCTGGACTGTAACAGAGACCCAATGAAATATATGAGACACAGGTTTTGTCCTTATGGTTTAGTTACATTTAAAAGTATTGAAATGTAAAAATTAATTAACAGATTATTTGGATATAACTGTAAGGAAAATTAAACCTGCTTGAAATTCTTAAGAAAATACACTGTCAATTACTTTGACAAAATCTTTTGTCTATTTTATAGTAAATACATATTATGGAGCTCAATTATTATGAATATTAAAATTCCTTTGAAAAGTCAAATATTTGTAGTCACTATTTTGAGCTGCATTTAGTTGTACTATTTGTAAAAAAGTGCAAATGTCATCTCATATGAGATGAAGATAACCTAAATAAAATACATACAACCCAACAATCCTGAAGATATATTTAGCTTTTAGACTTTTAAAAGTCTTTTATGAAAACTTGTTTGCAAGTCTTGACAAATTAAGTTTTGGTCCAAAACATCCTCATGGATTAAATGACTATACTCATGCCTTAAATACACACTCACTTCCATCAGTCAAAACTGTTCACTCTATACAGAGGACCCCCCCACCCCCACCCCCTGCTCATCCCCTGAGCCCCCTGCTTTTCAGTTTG
>JAPTMW010000028.1:7855208-7865529 GCA_029822955.1 Ostorhinchus angustatus
CCAAATATTTAGTTTGAAAGAAATATAAATAGCACTAAAACTAAGTCTCATTTTGACGTATATGTTTTCTTTAATTATAAAGGGATTTTCTGTGTAGTGTGTCCGTGGGGGGGTGAAGTGGGGGTCGCCGGACAAAGGAACCAACCTTTTGTTATGTGGAAAGACCAGATCCCTTCATTCGGTAAAGATTAGTTTCATGCACATAAAAGAAGTTACACAAGAGAGGACGGTTCAAGATGGCGGACGTGAGGTGAACCTGTTTTGACAGGAGAAAGTGCAGCTGTATGGAGGACCGAGACTGGAGGTGTCATTGGTGTTACACCAGCGAGGACATTTAAGGCTTCTGGATAAATGTGGCATCTCAACCGCTTTCAGCTATGACTTATAAACAATGAAACTGAAACGATGTACACAGGTTAAAGAGGTTTTTCTGCTTTACCGCCAGACTCTAAATCACTTAACTCTCGTTTTTTGAAAGCACTCCTCTTGAGTTGATATTATTCCTCCTATTGTTATATTTACTCTAGAATATTAAGTTACACAGTGTCTTTCCTCATGTCACTCTGTTTTAAGTGTTATTTTTTAGTAGGTAAGAAGTACAGTTTTATTTAGATTTTTCCAACTTTCTTTCGGAGTATTATTATTTAAAAGATTTGAGGATAGACAATTAAGTCATTCTTTCATGTGTGATATTGTATAAGACTGTTTTTACTTGTAGAGATAACTGGCCTTTTTAATTTTTTTTACACATCACACTGAATTATTGAACAATCACAAATCGCATCACATCACATCAAATTTAATGTATTTTGTTTCACAACAGGCAGTGTGCTGTGACACACAGGAAAATTGTGTTAATTTTAAATATTTGAATCATCCTGCAAAAATGACTAAAACTTACAAGTACATTTTAATATGGCTAAATTTGTCCCCAGATGCCTTTTATCAAAATAACTTGTGATAGAAGTTTGAAAAGTGGGTTAACTAGCACCAAAAATGTTGCACTGATGTCACTACACATATGAAAAGGGTTAAATGTATTGCTGCTTTTCCACCAGTAGTGTTAGTCAATCTTTGACTAACATGATCTCTGGTAGACTCCGCCCAAATCCCTAACACGGAAGTTACGTAAGGCGTCGGGCAGCACTAAACAAGGTCCTAACAGAGAGCAGAGACAGCAAGACGGACTGGATCTCAGCTTGGTTCTAAACGTCACCTCTTCAAAATCCATCTTCATCCTTGGAGAATTCTAATCTTACGCCATCACAAATATCGGGAGCATAAAGTTCACACTTAAAGCTTTTTAACAAGCCTAATATTACAGCGATATGTTGTTATTAACATTTTAAAACAAGTGGCGAAAGATTGTGGGAGCTGACTTCATCCGGAGACAACGTACAGAACATAGAGTTCCTTGACAGAGGAGATTTTCTCTACCGGGCGTTTTGCCTGTTCTGCTTGAAAACAGGCCTGGACGGTATAAGTGACGATTTATTTGTTATTTTAGAGCTAGCGAGCGTGCTTGCTAGCCGATTACAGATAGCTTATCATGGAGTTGAGAGTAGGAAACCGATACAGGCTGGGCAGAAAAATTGGAAGTGGCTCATTTGGAGACATCTACCTGGGTAAGTTAAAACCTAATAATCTGATGTCCGTTTATTTCCATTTGTGTGGCCTTGTAGGTATAATTGTACCAGCTCGTCAGCTGGTTTGTGTTCCGGGGTTTCCAAAACGAGCTCAAAGTCAATCAGCTGTTTAGTGTTTAGTGGTAGCAGCTTTAGCTCTAAAGCTAGCAGTCTGAGTAGCATAGAGGTTAGCAGTAAAATAATTAATTTTAAAAAATGAAATTCGCCCAAAATTGAATGGTTTGGGTTAATTGGTTGTTTTCAAATGTAATCAAGTAGATAACTACTCATTAGCCTTAATGAACTGGAGTTATTCTCCAAATATAAGCCGTTTTTATCAGAGGAAGGAAAACCGGAATGGCTGATGCCTAGCTGGACCTTATGCTAATGAGTGTCTTTATCACTGACATATTTTAATGTCCTTTATCACCACAGAACAGGAGGCAGGGCACCGGGGTCAGGTTTTACAGTTGGACAGGCCAAGTTAATTTGTCCTGTATTAAATGCCTCACAGTACCGTAGGCCGGTACAGCTTGTTAACATTAGATAGGTTTACAGGGCTTAGTGGTAGTTGAAAAGCAACGTCCTTGAGGTCGTCAGAAAATCACACATTTTAATATGAATCATCTAAAATTAACAAAAAGTATTTGTCATATTTGAAATACCAGGGAGGTGTTAATTGGTTAGTATTTCCTCATATTAGGCGCCATGGCCTAGTGAGGTGGCTTTGACAGTAAAATGGCTAATATATTCTCCTGCTTCTTCAGACCCTGAAGGGACATGTTCATGTATTACTAGTTTCATCTTCAAAGGCTGGAGAGTCATGGCCTATTGATCAGGTCCTGTTTTTAATTTGATTGGAGATTCCAATAAGGCCAGAGGTTGAGATGCACATTAGTATTGCTGGTTAGAAAGATGTTGGTTAGATGGAGCTGACTGTATAGACAGAGTGGGTTTGGATGTTTGACTTAATGATGCGTGGCTGTGGTCGACTACAATGATGATGATGATGATGATGATGTTGATAGTGGGAAGTGCAGAAGAATTCTGCCTGTCATACCATCTTCCTGAGTTGCACCACCTCATACTGTAATACGTCCTCTGTTGGCCTTAGTGGAGGAGGGGGTCCTGGCAACAGTGCCTGAAACAGCTGATCACATTTCTGAGCTTAAGAATTAGTCATCAGAACAACAATGGAAGGAAACATTGTTAATTCATGAAGTGCTTCTGCTGCCTGTGGACCAATCACTTCATCACTGATATCCAATCATCATGCGCAGGAGAATAGACTGACCTCTGACCTTACAATATGATTCAACAACCATCATTTTATATTATTGATGCCCAATATCTAGGAATGCAGACTTTGGATATTTTCATGGTATGGGAATAGTCTTGGAATATATCATGGTTTACATTTTATATATCAACATAAGTTAAAATAAAATTTAAAGGAAAGTAAACAGGAGCGATTTTGTTTTACAAAATACATAGACACTATTTTTAGGTGAAAATGTGTGCAAAAAATGTGTTTTTTTTTATAAAGTATCGGACAGAATATATTAGGAGTAAAGGGAGTAAACCTGTAAATTGCTGGTCTCTAATTAGAAGTAAATACATTAAACAGAAAAACACAAATTTTTCTATCTGGTCAATTTTTTTTATCCAAACAGTCAATTCTACAATGAACAGTTTAAGCTGAAATAGTTCAGTGCATTTACAAAGATACATGTAGTGATTGAAAGACTTTAAGCAGTGACTAATGCAATAACAAAATTATGCAGACTTGATAGATATAAATTACTCTGTTCTATAAAGATACATGCAAGCCAGTGTTAATATGTTAAATTTAAATTAAGCAGAAAATCTAAAGTGCCTTGTACTAAAAAGGCCTGATATATGAACACTAACCGTAGTCCAGTGACAGATGAGATTCTACTTGTATAATTTTGTTATTGAGACACACTGACTCTTATCTTGTTCTGGTTCTGTTTCCTTAAAACCACAAATTCGTAGTATAGTTGACTTAAGAAAACTCTTTTGTTTCAAACAAGTGGATAAAAACTATCGTTTCATGTCCTCTGAACTTTGGGTAATTTGGCGAACAACTCTGTGAGTGTCCCTTCAAACTCAAAGCACATAAGGGAGGTCAGACTAATGCAATAGGAGGATCCGGGTTTCCACATGACCCGCTGGTTCTGCTCTGAGTCAGAACTGCCAGCTGCTTACATAATCACTTTGTGTTTTTGTGCACCTCCCCTTGTGCTTGAGTGGCTGCGGACTAATGTGACGTAACACTGTTAATCACACGTTGTAAAGCACGCGGCAGTCGTGTCAACCTAACAGTGTGTGTGGTTCCAATTGGGTAGTTGAGGAAATGTGAAAAATCTCAAAGTAGGAATAACTGAAAGATTAAAGAAATGTTAGAAACTTTGTCAGAACTGTGTCTTACTTGTCAGCACACAGGGTTAGATTCTCTTCCCGTAAATTGCCATGTTAAGCTCCTCCACAGAGTGTGAATGCAGTGTGTTTTATAAAAAGCTGATGGTGCTTGAACAACTCTGTGTCTAAGTGTTAGGTTGTGTAGTGGTGAGAGAGACAGCCTGTCAATAGCAAAAGGGAAGGTCAGCTCCTGGGTTAAAGCCTCCACAGTGGGTTCTGTCTGGGACATACAAACCGCACATTTGAAAGATTTTCTGAATAGTTGTGGCACAAGTGTGCACATAAAGCAAACAGTCCACAGGCTGAATTGGGTTCAAGTTGGTACAGATTTCCTGTTGAATCATCCTCTGTCTGTACATGTACATGATGTCTGTGCATGCTACAACAAGATAAAAGCATCGGCTAAACTTCCTCAACTGGATTTTTGTTTACTTGTATGAAATGACTGCACCTGTTGTGTTTCTGTCTTGTGCCCTATCCAGTTTAGGCTCTGAATTGAAATGTTACATAAAGCTCATGATCCTGAAATAGACAATAATTCCTCCCTATTGAAACACAAGGTCTGGTTTAAATATCAAGACAACAAGAGTTATGGCACTGTTAATTTTTTTTGGAACATCTTCTCCAGACTCCAGGTTTTTGTTAATTTAACCAGTCTAGTTCAATCATATTAACTGTATTTGGAATTGGCAGGTGTATTTTTATGCGTTTAATTTGTAGCGGAAGAGATGCTCTCTTTTGAAAAAGAAATATAAGGGGATGTTAAGTAGCACAGTCAGGCTGATTGAAAAGACAGTTAAAAAAGCAAATGTCTCAGCAGCAGTTAGTAGATGTCTATCACAGGTGTTAAATGTTTAGGGATCCACAATATGACTAAAATTTTGGGTCACAGCAAATTGTATTAAACATTCTCTTAACAGCATGGTACAGTAATAGCTGTAAATTAAATTCAGAAATGGCCCAAAATAACCACAGTGCTCATTGATTATGTTTTTTATTTTAATCTTCCACACAAACAGCTCTGGATCATATCCTTTTTGGGTTGTGGTTGAATTTTTGATTTTGTAGATATATGGCAGTACAACACTGAAGGGACCTGCTGCTTCTGGACATGTAAAAAAGAAAAGCAGGTTATTTTCAGGTGAATTTTCAGCAGTGAAAACATAGTCCTTAATATTTTCTTCCTTTTCTGCAGTTACATCCTCCAGAAGTCATACATACTGAACCTTTCAACAAACCTTTAAAAAAAGAAAATTGTTCATATTCATGCAGCCAGTTTCACTGGTACAAATTGCATAAAAACTGACACAATGATCTTAAATTGTTTGTCCAACTGCTTGCTAGAATATTTTCCAACTGGCCTATCTGATGTGATTGTAATTGCACGATAAGGAGTTGTATCCCACGGTTCTCGTAACTTCATCCTGGATTTTAAAACTCAGTCTTCAGACTGCTTCTAAAGAACCCAATTAACTGTGGAATCCACAGAATACACAGTATCAAGTTTTTTAGCCCCATAATTGCATTTAGGATTCTTTTAAGAACAGGTCAAAGTCCCTTTTATAGTGTTTATCATTCTCTGTTAACAAATATTATGTAATTTAAATTCTACCAGTGTTGAATTTATTTAGGTGTAGAGCTGATCATGTCAGTTATAAAATTACATAGGGGAACAAATTTCTTCAGTCGCATGTATGATTGTAAAAGTTAATTAACAACATTATACTTACCGATGTGGAGTGTTTTAAAGGTGTGTTTTCAGTCTTGTATATCACTTTACCCAGAGTAACTATGTTTCAGTCTGTTTGTTGGACTGGTGCTGGACTGAAACTTGGCTAGTGTTACTTGTGTAAACTGAGACGTGATCAGTGTAGATGAAGAGGGATGGGTCTGTTTATGTGCAAAAGCCAACTGAGAAGTTGACACGTGATTGGCCCTTTCTCATGCAACAGTTTTTGTGGTTTGAAGTCACGTTGCATATGTTTACAGTAACTCTGACGTTGGTTGAGAATCTTTGAAGTTGACAAATGTCTTGTGAGTTTATTTGCCTGTTACAGATATCAGTGTGTTTTTCTGTGAGGGAGTTGTACATTTCAGTAATGCTGCATGAACATAGTCTAATTGGGTTTGAAAATGTGGTCCTTGTAATGAACTACAGACTTTTCAGCTTCCGGCAGAACATTCCCCCTCTCTTCAAACTCTGTCTTTCTCTGTGCAGCTTGTTGACTTTGTCACTCACGCCTCCCACAGCATGTCGCCACAGTATTTAGGAATGGGATGGTTTGAATTCTGTGGCTGGTTTTACTCACGTCGTATCATATCATCATTCTTACCATGTTGCCTGCATCTGTGCTGTGAATTTCTAAGTGACACTTCAGATAGACTTGTTTTATTTCAGTTTTTAACACAGTTTTGTGACATACGTTTCCAGATCTAGTACAGTTTAACAGCTGACATGTACCCATGTGCTTGTGCTGCTGTTTGGCTGTGCAGAGGGAAATGTCTGAACATGTTTGCACCAGCAGAACTGCTCACATTAAACACACACAGACACTCATATGTACACAGTCTATGCACATACACACACCCCACTCTGACAAGATTAGCAGGGGGCTGCATTCTCAAGAAAAATCTGTCCAGACAAATCACATTCCTATGATGTAAGAAGGCACACACCACACCAGGCTTTGAAGAGCCTTTCAGACAGTTTTAATGCAGTCACTGATCAATTAATTGACCAAACAGTAACTATTGGACCAAGGTAGTGTTAATTTAGCATATTTACTGCATCACAGAGTAGTGCTAAATTACCCTGTACACAAAAATTACAGATGCAGAGGATGGGGCTTTTTTTTTTTTTACATTGTCAACTCCACTACCAGTCATTTTGCATGTAAGATGGATATAAATGGTCACAACTGAATAACTAAAGCTTTAGAGTGACTTGAAACCAAATATACAAATGATTGCAAAATTCTTGGACGACAAAATGACAATTTCACCAACACTTTGCTTTTTTCATTATTTTTAAATTCTAAAGTTTTTCAGCCCATCACCACATTACGTATGAATTAACGCAGATTCAATCATACATTTTAGAATTACCGAAAACCAATAAGTATCTGCCACAGTCGTAGGAACATGCTTTTAACTTTTTTGTATATTTTATAAAACAAACTTAAATTTAAAATTTTTCTTTATACATTTGAGATGTATAGTACCAAATGTATAATGTCCAACAAAACAAGAAAGCTGTCAAATGGCTGAAAAGATAATCCCTCTTTAAATATCAAATCCAGGCTTATTTTAACATCATCTTGTTTCATATTGTTCTGTAGGGCAACAGGTACAGTCAACAGTGAGGGCTTGATTGACACAGTGCCACAGTTTGACATTGTTGTCTTAAAACATGGTTAACTCAGTAGAGCATTTTATGTACACAAATACATCATGTCACGATCAACGCTGTAGAAGCAAATGGAAATGTGTGATTTGAATTGTCTGACCCTGTAAAGTTACCCTCCAACCAATTCCAGTATAGATCAGAATAGTTGTCCAGCAGATCAATGCCATTTAATTGAGAATCTTGGACATTGAGCAGCACAATGGCCTGGGGCAGCACTCGCACAGAAACAGCATTGCTGTGTTGGAACAGTTCTGTGGTCCATCAGTTTAGAGTGAAGCCCCGCCCTGCGAGTTGAGCTCCCACCACCCAGATGACATCATCCAATCAAATCGATGATGCACCTCTGCTGCACCGCCGTTGGGCTGCAGGGCTTCACCAAGTCTCAGCTGAAGTGGTATTACGTAACCTGGTGTCTAGTTTCCTTGTTTGTGGAGGGAGCTGGTCTCTTTAACCATATTTAGGAAGAACCAACTGAAGCTCTAATCTGTCAGATGAGAGAGCAGCACAAAGTGGTCTCTCATGGACTCTTCCCACAATCTTCAATCTTGTGTTGTAGCAAATTGAGATGGAAATACAGTGATTGCTGTCAGGGCTGGACATGCAAGGAGGAGTAAGATAAAGGAAATGGAACAGCTTGGAGCTTTTGTCCTGCTTTGGCTGCCTTTATTGTGTTAACTACTACTGTTTCATGGTGTGCATGAAACGGCACCATTACACTTTAATCATGATCAGAACTGCCATGTTTTTTTGTTCTTGGGCCATAATTTATAGAACTGTAATTTTGGATGATCTAATATGCACACAAACTTACAGAAATACTTCAACTTAACAACCTTTTGAAGCAGCAGATAGGTACTACAGTGATTTCTTTGTACATTCTGTGATGTGTTGCCTTATGGCTAAACTGTGCTGTCTGTTTCCAGGTACTGACATCTCAGTTGGGGAGGAGGTCGCCATAAAGTTGGAATGCGTAAAGACCAAACACCCCCAGCTCCACATAGAGAGCAAAATCTACAAGATGATGCAGGGTGGAGGTACTGTATCGCACAACACTCACATACAATCACATACCAATTATTTCATGTACATATTTACCAGGATCAATGCATATTAATCATCATTCCAGCTTAAACATCCATGTTAGATGTGCTTAAGTGATCTGGCTCATTTTCATCCATAGTCTGTTGATAGATTAGAACAAAGTCGTGTCTAATCTCTTAGTTGAATCCTTGAACAAATATGAAATTAAATGAACAAACTGAAAAATGTCCGTTGTGTGTAAAAGCACAGACAAGGCAGTTAGATGACTTGTTTGCCTTAAGCCATGTCTTAAATTTCAGATTTAAGGTTCCATCTTAATTCAATAGATTGGCTCTTCCAGCAGAGAGCCTACCTTTCTAAATCCATATCATATTCACTCGTGTAGCCTGGCCCTTAAATCCTGAACTGTGTGTGTGGTGGTGGTGGTGGTGGGGGGGGCGTTAAAACTACCTGAACTTAGATCAGGTATGTCATTCATGTAAAGTGTTTTGGGTTCTGACAACATAAGCCAAGTCATCATTCATCCATCTTTAACTGTATACAAATGTAGGTAACTGAAGCAGATCTGAGGTGCAGGGATAAATTAGTCTGTATTACAGAAGTATTTTAACTTATTTTTAGAAACTGCAGTTAATTGATTTATCTAAATATCACAGCAGATATTTTCCATATCCCAGTAAGTGGTAGAGAAAGTACACAGATTTTTTCTAAGAATTGCTAATAAAGTGTGTAAAAAAACAAAACTCTATTACAAGTAAAAGTCCTGTATTCAAAACTTTAGACATGCAAAAATACATACATCAGAATACACTTTAAGTACCAAAATGGAAAGTGCAGAATAGCTGTTTCAGAATATTTGAAATTACTGGATTCTAATAATTGATGTGTCAAAGTGTTTTATTATCTATACTGTTGGATAACCCTAACCTGTAATAATGAATCTTGATTTATTGGTCTGCTTTTTATTGTAGATTACAATATGAATCATAACTATTAACTGAAATTCCCTGTAATGAATGTAGTGGAGCAAATGAGCGTGATTTGATCTGAGATGTAGTGACTTCAAAGTCTGTTTGAGCTTTAACTAAAGCTGCTGTTCCATACTTACCCTTTACTAATGAACCCCTTTTCCACCTCAGGAGTTTTACTTCATCAGAAACTTTGAAAAACCTCAGCACAAATTCTTTTACCCAGGTAAATAAGTTCCTAGTCCCCGGGGCAACTGCGTCTACAGGTGTAGTTTACCACCACCAGAGGGGGAATGTTATAGCGAATGAATAATTGGTCAATAATGTAAAGCACTTTGGGTGCCTAGAAACATGATATAGAAATCTAATCTATTATTATTAGTAATAATAATAATAATAAAAGTTGCTGGGAATCTAATGGAAAAGGGGCTATTATAAACCAAACAGTCTAAAAGGAAATGGGTTTTTCTGGTTGTAGAAAATGTATCCAGTAATGGGATGTTTTGGCTGATGACAGGTTGATAACTGTCAAGATTCTACCAGGCGTGACTCCTCTGCTCTACACAGGAACTTGGGAAGAGGCTTTGCTCCTTTACAGTGTCGAGAAATGGCATCGCTTCATTTCTCTTAATATTTAGTTTTGATTTGGACTTACAGGATTGAGCTGCAGGACAGTGTGTATTTTCCTGTTTTTGTCTATCACAGCTTTTAGAGATGTTGCATAAGTGTCCAATGGATTGCCCCTCAGTTAATTGGCTAATCAATAGGCCCTTTCCCACCAAAAGCCCAGGAACTTTATTACCAGGAACTTATTTGGGTAAAAGAATTCCTGGTAATTG
>JAPTMW010000028.1:7949960-7960054 GCA_029822955.1 Ostorhinchus angustatus
GACCTTCCTATACCCTAGTGGTTACATTTATAAATTTGGATGTGTCTTGTAAAATAAAAGATTTGAAAGTTTAAATACTTGGTGTGGTTATTATGGTAGTTTTCCTATGGGCTTACTGTATGATTGTACTGTGGTCATTATCATAAAAAAAAAACCCAAAAAAACCCCAAACTGTACATCAGTTATGTCAGTCCTAATTCCAAAAAAGTTAAGATGTGTGAAAGGTAAAGAAAAACAGAAAATCAATGATTTGCGTATCTCATAGACCCATTTTTATTCACAGTAAAAGAAAGAAAATGTCACACATTTGTTTAAAAAAAACAAGGTAATTTTTAATGTGATGGTGCTAGTGTGGCACTAGAAAACTGGGATGTGTGCAACAAAAAGCTGGACACACAGATGGTACTAAAACAAAAACTAGAGGAATTTCACAACTAATTAAATTAATGTGAAAAGTCAATGACATGAATGGATATTTAAAAAAATATCTTAGAGAAGCAGGGCCTTTGAGCAGTAAAGAATGGGACGAGGTTCACCAATCTGCAAAAAAACCTGTCTACAAATGGAAATAATGTCCACAATTTGTTCCTCAATGAAAAATGGTAAAGAAATTAGATTTCTGTTGATCTGTCATCTACAAGGGAAAAAGATGCATTGGATGTTTGTGATCTTCAGGTCCTCAGGCAGCACTGCATTAAAACCAGACATAATTGTGTGATGACAATTACTGTATTGGCTCAGGAACACCAGCGTCTGTGAACACAGTTCAGTGTTCTATCCATACATATCAGTTAAAGCTTCATGGTGCAGAGAAGACGCCTCATGTTAACATGATCCAGAAATGACATCATCTTCTGGGACCAAAACCCATCTAAAATAGAAAAGTGGAAGAATGTTCAATGGTTAGATGAGATGAACTGTGAAATGCTTTATTGGAAAGAAGGACCACCCAGCTTATCAGCAGCCAGTTCAAAGAATATATTTGATGGTGCATTAGTGCCTATGGAATGGACACTATTAATGCATTAGTGTTTTCCAACCAGTGTATGATACTTAAAAAATTTATTTAGTCAAAATAAACCTGTTAAATGACATAGTTTGTTACATATAAGCAAGGGGAACATACATGTGTTTTAATGATAAGACAATTACATTTGGCATGTGCTGTAATATTTATGATGTAATATGATGGGTGACAATTTTGATAAAATACATCATTATTTTGAAACGGAGTCATTTAAATATATTGAATAGTTATATCAGTAAGCTTTAATATACTCTGTTATTTTAAGATTCAAATTATTTATAGAGCTATAAATAAAAAAAATATTATTCTTATTACTATTATTATTTATTTCAGTAGCTGAACAGAGAAAGCCTTTACTGACAAACTTCACTTTATGATATAAACTATATGACCTGTTTCATGAGCTTCTGAGAACTGGACCAGTTGGTCCGTCTGACGGTGGTCCGGTCCAAAGTTCACTCTGTCACTGAAACACTGGCTCAAACCGGCACAGGGCGACGCCGATGCGCGCACCCTGCACCGGAAGTCCAGGTCTAGTCGACAGCGTTCATGAGCACGGGCGCACGGGGCAGGAGTGAACCGGCACAGACGATACCGGGGAAAGAAGAGCGGAGCGGCCGGCTAACAACGCAAGAGCACACCATCTACGGAATGAAACATACTGATGTTTGTTCTTCGAAGTCCTGCTCGCACTCACGTAATATATGTTATTCATGTTTCGTCGACTTGACGGCCGCGTACGAATCGATTTAGGTGGTTTAGCATTAGCTAAGGCTAGCTGGGTTGTGAAATTAGCCGAGAAGCGCTAACTAATGTTGCCGCTGTCTAAGTTAGCCAGCCGGGTGCCTCGATAGTGGTAGTTAGTCGGCTGTTAGCCTCCGTTTCGTCACATGAATTCATTGAATCGTTTTGCCAGCGTTTTGTGTATGTGTGGTAGGTCGGTGCTAGTTGGCAGACATTAGCCTGAACATTCGGTAGAAATTTCTCAACAAAATGGTTGGCTAAGTTATCAAAGAATCAGTTGTTCGCTGACGTCGTTAGCAGTGATGTAAGCTAACGTGCTAAAGGTTAGCTTACTATTTAGCTACGCCCATAGGCCTCACATTCCTAGACAAATAACGTCAGATTTGTGTGGTGCGCTGTAGAAACCGCACAACAAAACACAATGTGGGTATCTTAGTACTCTAAACAATTGAGAAAGCCGTATTACCAATTAACAAAACTGTGGTAATTGTTATTTTAGCCGTTAAACAACAAACGCAAACTTGGTGTTAAGCATGTATTTGGCTTTGAGTGTGCTGTTTTCTTTCCAACACAGTCTCGTTAAATTCTTTACTGTAATTTCGTCCACAGTTCCTCATCGAGAGCATCCTGACAACAAGAGCCTGACGGGCAGGATTTGAAGAGCCGTGCCTGGTTCCAAGGGAGGGATTGTATTGTGACGTCTGCTGCGTTGCCTCTGGAAGAAAGAGCCTGTTTTTGTCTTGTATCCTGGTGTGTGAGAGGAGGACTTAGTGCTGTTAGTTTGTGAGCAGCTCTCCCTATGTGTGTGACAATGGGGGACATCAGTGACCTGGACCGACAGATAGAGCAGCTCAGACGCTGTGAGCTCATTAAGGAAAATGAAGTCAAAGCACTGTGTGCCAAAGCCAGGTAATGCTTGAATATGAACTTCAACACAATCACAGACATTATGATATTAAATAATCCAGTGTACTGTTAAATTTAATGTTTTGGCTATCTATATAGATGATAATATACATGCTTATGTGGTAGTTTGATAGCGTTTTGTTTTTAAAAGTTCCTGTACATATAATACCAATAGTTTGGAGCAGTTAAAAGCTGATGGCAGATTAATCACCTTGTGTAATCACCCGTCCTCACCTTGACAAAAATATTTGGTTTTGTTGGAAATACTACTGGGGTTGGCCAAGTGGTAATGGATGGACAGCCTTACTACATTTTTGTTTGCCCTTTCACAACTATTTATGGTAGAAAGAAGAATACCTCATTTTGCAGGGAATGACCACTTTTACATGTGTGATTGAAAAAATGTTTTAACCTAATTTTCTGTCTTAAAAATTGTAAAAACCTCTCTATAAACAATGGACAGAAAATTAATATGTTTATGACCACTTTATAAAACCTGCCTTAAAGTGTGGTTCCAATTTTCATGAAGCTGTTAGATCTTTACTGTTGGCCCTTTAGGGTGTCTATTTTGCAAAATAGTAAACAGTTTGTATTTTTTCAATATATAAGGGCATAAAATAGCTAGGGTTTTGTTAAGTGTTTTGGGAACAGGTGGACACAACCATTATGCTAATGGTTGGACAAGAGAGAATAATTACAAGCTCCAATTGTTCATTCACTATATGTAGTAGTACATACATTGCATACATAATATCTACAAAGTCAAATAGCTTAATAAACTAGTTTAATATATTTTAACATATATTTATCTCAGTTCATTAGATATTTGTAATCACTAAAAAGAGTAGCTAAAGGTTTTTAAATTGGCCTTACAATTTATCATAAGTATAATGCAGGTCCAATAGAAGAGGATCACAGTTATGCTTTGAATTGCACTGACAGACAAAGAATGCAAACATAAAATTTGTGCTGAATATAATGCCATCTAAGTATTTTTAAAACATTTTTCTGAAAAATAAAACTTGTCCTGGACACTAAAAGTAATGTATTTTCAAAATATATAAATGTTCAAAAGGTGATTTTAAATGTATTTTTTGATCTAGGTGTGACCTTCCCATGGCCAACTCCTACTCTGACTATTAGAAACTGCATAACTACATAATGGAATATAGATTAGGGCTATGGCTAGTGAATCTTAGTGAATCTGTTGACTGTTGCTTCAAACAACAAGTAAAGCCCTTTTTCCATAAAAAATAACTCAAAGGCTTATCAGAATTGCTGGTGATGAATCCAGTAATAGACAACAGATCAGTTTGTCATTGTAGCTCTATAAATACCATAATAAATGTGGTGATCATTGGAACTGAACGTCAAAGTAAATATTTATGTAGGAATGTTTTGTTTTTTGAGCTATTATTTTCCCTCAAAATCTTCAGTCCCAGCTGAGCAGTAACACTAGCTTCGGGCTTTTCAAATATAATGCAGATCTTATCCAGTCTGTTGAGTCCCATGCCTAAAGTTTTCACTTGGGGCAATTTTTGCAAATCATTGAGCAGGAATTCATCCCAGTAATATTATATTATAATATTAATTAAGTAAGTTAGTAATTTCTTTGGAATTTCATTTACTGCTTTAGCCAAAAGGAAGATTTGTGTCTGTTGATTTTTAGATGACACTTAGCTTCCTACTGACTGTTGATTAAAATGAAGGTGAAAAAATGGAGGTAGAGCTGTGTGACAAAACAATTGATACTTTTTATTTTGCAGTTATATTTATTATGAAGTATTTTCCTTTTGCCATTTTATTTGTTTTCATTATCATCTCAAACACTTTCAAATATTGTCACTTTATTTAATTTCATTCCTGCATGTATTAACATTTACTAAACAGTAGTAGTTTCGGAAGTTTGACCTTTAGATTTCTTCACTGTTTAAATGTTACATTTTCCTATGAAGAGCTTAAAACAACAAATACCATCTTTAAACATTGTTCTTATCATTGTTCTTATTGTCTTATAAGTTAAGTTGTTCCTATTTTCTCTATTTTGATTTATCCTGATGGCCAGATCATCCTTTAACACATAAAGAAATAATGATTTGACATTCTTTTTGATAATTATTAATGCGGACTGATCTGAAATAGTTTTAGTGAAAATATTTTTGACTCTTACCCACCTTTGATTGGGAAAAACCAACAAAGATTGGTGTTAGCAGAGGTGTTGGTGCTGAGTGTACTGCTGGTATTGATTCTATTGGAGCAATGAACACCGGTCTAAGAAAAGAGATTGACTCATTTGGATTCTTGATGATGGAGGTGGAGAGTCTGTCTAACACACTGGTCCTGAATCTCCCACAGGCGTTGAAATGGGTTGATCTGGTGACCGTGATGTTTTAGTGCATGATTCGCATCATTGTCAGTTGATTCAGTGATCCCTTGTCTATTGTGGATGGGTCCAAACCATTTCCATCAGGCTTTTTCTCTGATTTGTCTACTGCCTTGTACAGGATTTCCCCTGGCTACATGGATGACTACAACGTATAAATGCTTTAGTCAACAATGTAAACAAAATAAGCCCAAAAGAAAAACCTGTATCGTTATTGTGATGAGTTTTCTGTTTTGTAATGGCATAGTACACAGACCCCAAAAGAGCACTTATCATTTACTCTTCATATATTTCACATAAGGTAACTTGTGCTTCTTGACAAAAAGCTTTTAAAAATCCATAGTTTTTTGTATTGTGGTAGTGAATTTCTTCAGTTCTAAAAGTGTCTGTGTATCCTGTCTCAAAATGAATAAACCAGGCTGTGTGCTGTTGTCAGGAGGTGGCGCTGTAAGCTATGCCATGCATAGTGTTGATAAACAGAAGACTTGGAGCATTCTGTTTGTGTTTTCCATTTGAAAGGGCTCCAGTGTTAAAGAGATTAAGGAATGGTTTGAATTTGTCAGTTCACCCTACCTTGTGTACTAGACATGTCACATTTGATCAGAATGTCTTGGACGATGCAAACAGCTGATGAATCATGTGACTAAAATGTTCACTGTATAACTTCACTCTTATGCACATAGTGGAACGTCAACTTGAGTATGGGTTTTGTGTTTTCCATTTTTGAGCTGGTGCTTATCAGATGTGATCAGAGTGGACGACTGCACATTGTTTCCATTCAAAACACATTCCTGCCTCTGTGGTGAAAATGCTGTCAGCTAGGGGGAGTTACTGTGTCATCATGTTTTAGCACAAACGCAAACAAGGTCAATCATGTTTTACTGTGTGTGTGTTTTCAGAGAGATTCTAGTTGAAGAAAGCAATGTCCAGAGAGTAGACTCTCCTGTCACAGTAAGTCCCATTTCAGATGAGACTGAATTTGATTGCATGTTACATAGTAGATGTGCTAAATGTGTCATGTTTGTACTTTGTAGGTGTGTGGCGATATACATGGTCAGTTCTATGACTTGAAGGAGCTGTTTAGAGTGAGTTTTTTTTCTGGTTATTCCAGATTCATTCATGGCTTTGACAGTTGAACATGTTTAAGTACTTGTTCTGAATCTTTTCTCTGTGGCAGGTTGGTGGAGATGTCCCAGAGACAAATTACCTCTTCATGGGTGACTTTGTGGACAGAGGCTTCTACAGTGTGGAAACGTTCCTTCTGCTGCTAGCACTTAAGGTACACATGACCTGTTTCCTCTTGACGTGTTGTATGCTTTTTAGACCAGATATCTATTAAATTCTTTATGAAGGCCAGGACAGATCAGAACTGATATGGCTCAAAGTCCGGGAAAGAATCCACCTGTAATTGTAATTCCTGTTTCCTGATGCATGCTTTTTTAAACAACTTGTATATTTAATGTTGGTCATGCTGTGCTCCTCAGGTGCGTTATCCAGACAGGATAACTTTGATCCGGGGAAACCACGAGTCTCGGCAAATCACCCAGGTGTATGGCTTCTATGATGAATGCCTCCGTAAGTACGGCTCGGTCACCGTGTGGAGATACTGCACTGAGATCTTCGACTACCTGTCTCTGTCTGCTATCATCGATGGAAAGGTCAGACAATAGCCTAGGAATCTTTTGACTTTAAACACCATGTGTAACATGACTAACATTCATTGTCTTTGTGCCCTTCAGATCTTCTGTGTCCACGGTGGTTTGTCTCCTTCCATTCAGACACTGGACCAGATCCGGACCATTGACAGAAAACAGGAAGTGCCCCACGATGGGCCCATGTGTGACCTCCTCTGGTCAGACCCTGAAGGTACACACATTTAACTCTTTTCACTGTATACATGTTACATTGGAATAATTTCAATCAAAACAGAGGTTGCAGGAAATAAACCGATGAGCCCTATAAACAATGGCATCATACAGCTGATTGTGTTTGTAAAAGGGCCACTACATAAACCTGATCAGAACACCTAATGAGCATGTGACAAACATCCAGAGAGAAAATAAAAAAGAAAGGAGTTTTCAATCCTTTTCATATTCATGTACACTTGAGCACCTGTAAAAAGTATAGTAAATCATCAAAGTGTCAGGGTAAGGTTTCTAATTTACATAAATTAAATAAAAACAGCAGAAAAAGTTGATGTTATTGATACCAACGATTCCTCTGCCCAGGAAGCAAATTCAAAGGTCAGTGTCTAGAGGAACATTAATGTGGATGTCACTAGTAAATGTACAATTATTTAAAATGTTAATTAATTTTGGTCCTCAGGGGTTGTGTGACTGTAGGAGAGTTTAATGACTGTCAGTATCTGAATATTACTACAGCGTCTTCTGATTTTGAATGACTAAAAGATTTCAGGGATATTAACATCCATGCATGGCTCTGTCACTAAATCAAAATTCATAACAAAATGTGACGCTTTGAGACTATTTGTAGTAATATTGATATAATCCAGTCACAGGATATGTATTAGTGTATTTTAGAATGATTTTGACACTAATCAGCCACGACCAAGGATCAGAACTGTCCTTTAATAAAACTGAGTTTAGATTAAATTCTTTGAGTTACTATTTCATTAGTGATCCACTCCTGGGTCCACATTCTACTTCTGTTATTCTCGTCATTACCGTATGTGGTAGAATCCACAGCTGTGTTGTTGTGCACCCACGTCTACCTGGCTGATATTTTTCTCTTGCTGTGACGTCAGACACCACAGGGTGGGGGGTGAGTCCCAGAGGTGCTGGTTATCTATTTGGCAGCGACGTGGTGGCCCAGTTCAACGCTGCCAATGACATCCACATGATCTGCCGAGCTCACCAGCTGGTCATGGAGGGATACAAATGGCACTTCAACGAGACGGTGCTCACAGTGTGGTCAGCACCCAACTACTGCTACAGGTAAGGGGGGTGTGGGAGGGGCAGTGAAACACCATGCCATTCAATAAGTTCACATTACAAGTACTGTTCCAAAGCCAGGACATTGTTAGGTTTATATGGCCATTTGAAATTACAGCTCTTAATACTATTTTATATTAAAATATCTTTTGACTTGTATTTCATTGTAGATGCTGTGTGAACTCAATAGTTTTTAACTTTATTTTATTTGTGAATATACATCCATTTCTCACATTTGAGTTAAAACCTAGAATGGGAGCAATTTAAGAATGTGCAAAACTAAACAAATACCAAAATGAATTGTTAATTTTGACTAAAATCATGATTTGGTCTTTGAGCATGTAGTCCTGTAGGAGCAAAGATGGACTGAGGATGACATTCCATTTTACATACTGAGGAAGGTAGAAATAAAATTACAAGTACTGAGAAAAACTGAGTTGTCAGGACTGGTTTAGATTAGTATTGATCTGTTGTGTGACACTTTTTAAATGCACTGTATCACATTCCGTAAATACATTCCCTAATTATTTTTTTTTATAATGGATAAGCCTGTTATTTAGTCTAACATTTTCATTTAGTTGCTGTATCTCGTCCTTTTTTATGAAGTTAACATCAGTGTTTAATGCTAGTTCAGCCTATTTCATTACAATGAAATTGGTTTGTCCTTCAAATATGAAGGACAGAAGTAGAATGGAATGATAGAACATGAATACACATCACTAAAAGAAATGTAAAGAAAAAAAATAAACTGCAACTAAAGTCAAATATTGTGTATATCAAGGACTTTTGCAATAAAAGGTAACTTGGTGGATGTGGAATTTCTGAGCATTGCTCAAGTTAATAAAGTTGAAAAACCTCTGGTGATGAGTGTTTTTGGGGACGTACAAAAGCTTTAGTGTCTGAACATGTTTATCTCTGGTTGAATCAGATGCGGAAATGTCGCTGCCATCTTGGAGCTGGATGAGCATCTACAGCGGGAGTTCATCATATTTGAGGCGGCGCCACAGGAGACCAGAGGCATCCCCTCTAAGAAGCCAGTAGCTGACTATTTCCTGTGAAGTCTTTTTTTTTCTTTCTTTTTTTGTTTGTTTGTTGCAGCCAGCCATGACATGATGAAGTTTTTTTTCAAGTACCGTTTCACACCAGCTGCCCTTTTCCCACCTGCTGCTGTCACTGGACAGTTCTGTCCATCAGAACTCACAGCAGTTTGACAGAAAACCTGCCCCTAACCCACTAGAAGCCCCCCCCCACACACACACACACACAGCTTCAGCCTGGGGAGGGGCCAGGTTTGTTTCCAGGGTGAGGTGAGCACTGGGCCTGACTGTTGTCACTTCTCTTCAGCTCCAAATGACAACCATCAGATGTTGACCCTCCCACCCAAAAAAAAAAAAACAACCATCAGATGTTCTGTCAGCCCCCCAACCTGTAGATATGACTGTGTCCTCTTCGCCTGGCTTCCACCACTGATAGTATTTTTTCATGATGAACTCTATCATTTAGTTTTAGAAGTATTTTGTTCTTTTTATTTCTTTTAAAGAATATGCAGATGTAGGATATTTCCGTTTCTCATTTAAGGAATTCCTTCTGTGCATATGGTCTTTTTTTTTTTTTTTTCATTTTGTATAATTGTTGCTGCCAGGAAAGAATTCAAAGCTCTACCCCCTCGCCTCATTTTGTTCTGTTTCTGTCATATGTGACATTATTTAACAAAGCCAGTGCTGCTGCTCAGCACCATCACAGATAAATACCTGAAACGTAAAACTGGCCAAAATGAGTCATTATATTCACCATTGTTTTCTCTCTTAATTAATTTTAATCTACAAATCTCTGTAGGTCTGTCAATTTTGATATTGTGAGAATAAAGGTTTTGTATTAATGCAAATGTATTTTTCAATTGTGGTTCACTGTCACTTGAGTTTTCATTTAAATCATGTTTTTGATTAATCTTTAAATTCCTGCTGTTGATTTTGTATGTTTTTTGTTTTTTTTACTTTACAGGCTTTTGTGAAGCCAGCACCTAGTGGCTATCTGTGATATTGCAGTATTGAAATTGTCAGCATTATGTTAATGCAGAAATTCT
>JAPTMW010000028.1:7998608-8010930 GCA_029822955.1 Ostorhinchus angustatus
AACATGATGCATCTAAAAGTCTCATGAATAAATAGTATAGTATAACTTTTTAATCTATTCAGAAAAAAGCATAAATTCCAGAGTAATTGAACCAAATAAAAAGTATGAATCAGCTAAAATAACTCAGAAATCCAGATGAATTAAAGTTTATCTGCTTTAACTGGTCCAATGTGTTATTTCAGTATTTTTTTTCTTTGCTAATAGGGACAAACAGCAGTCTAAACCAACTTTGCGCGATCTTCAGAGTAAGTCCGGATCCAATATTACCCCAAATCCCATCCCAGCATTCACTTCAGAAGCTCCTGCACAGCTGCCCAACTCTCAGCCCTGCCCTGCAGCCACATTACTGGACATGTCTCCAACGCAGACAGAGACTCCGCCCACCCAAGTCACCCTGACTGACGTTTTTGTACCCTTAGAGTCCATTAAGCCCAGTAAGTAAATAAATAACCACCTGTGCCCACCTATAAGTGCAGAGTTAAAGCTTTAATATAGCTTCTCACCGTGTTTCTGTTGTTTCCTCCTCCAGGTAGTCTCTTACCTGTGACTGTATTTGACGGACACAGTCTGCGGGTTCTTTTTCACTTTGCTCGTGACTCGCCTCCGTCTCGCCCTGATGTGCTGGTGGTGATCATCTCCATGCTGTCCTCTGCCCCTGTCCCCGTTACCAACATAAACTTTGACATCACTCCTCCAAAGGTCAGCAGTAAGAAAGTTCAAGGCCTGTCTCCTCATTCTCGATCATGCGTATATTAGCGGCTTTTCTTTGTATGTACGATAATGTACAATCACAAGATGTTCATTGTTTAATTGCACAGTTGAAGAGAATGATTTACCATGTAAGAAAAGAGACTTTTTTTCCCCCCTCCCACATATTAACCAGTCGATGGTAGTGAAGCTGCAGCCCCCGTCAGGAACAGAGCTTCCAGCGTTCAACCCCATCCTCCCTCCTGCTGCTGTCACACAGATCTTGCTGCTGGCAAACCCAAACAAGGTACCCACCATTGAACTGTCACATCACTGTCTGCCAAAAAATTGAAACCAAGATAAATGGAATCAGAAACCCACTTTAAAAGGTTCTCTGTAGCACAAAAAGAAGCCATTAATGTCTAAAATCTTTTTAAAAACTATCAGTTTCTGAAAAAATTCCATAACAATCAACACAAAGGCTGAGTTTAGCCATGAAGGGAGTCTGATTCGTAATTATAATTTGATCATATAGAAACACTTCAGTAGTAGGGTGTCACTGTATACCTCCTCTTACTGTCATGAAAAAATAGTCTCTGGTAGAAGCAAAATTTTATTCCTAACAAAAATAAATTGTGAAATTTATAGCTTTACGATGTTACATTTTTGCATTAAAGTGTTTAGTGTTCAAATAACTGTATTTAATTTAGTGTGTTTCACGTGGTCAGTGCTGTCATATTAACTTTACTTGCAGCTATCTCATTAAATGCAATTACATAATGCAAGCACAATGTGAATAAAACTTTATACATCTTTTGACAGACTTTCATGTACAGTAGTACTAAAGCAACAAATCTCCTGATGTGGCAACACAAACTAGATATCTAGTTTTAGGCCTTTTGTAACTAATATCCAATGGATAACGCGTGACTCCAGATCAAACTTGTGGTTTCCTCAGTGCTTCCTTTATTTATCTTTGGGGGCCACTATTTGCACCGTGGGTGCCTGACATGGCAGCCCACTGCTCCTAGTTTGCAGTGTGTGGTGTGTTCCTGCACGTTCAGCTAGTGATGGGTTAAATACACAGTGTCAGTATGTGTTCCATCTCCACATGAACATATATATAAAGTAAAACTCTTCTAACTTTAGTGAAAGAAGTTTTAATACAATGTGTTAAAGATATCGTTAAGAAGTGGCTTGATAGTTAAATATCACTGTACTTTCTTAAGCCTTTGTCCTTTGTACCTTGTGTGTGCTTCAGGAGAAGGTGCAACTGCAGTACACATTAACTTTCACCATGGGAGACGAGGAGCACAGCGAGAGCGGCAGTCTAGAACAGTTTCCTCCTCCGGAGACGTGGGGGAACCTATAGCATTTAAACACGAACTGACAGACTCTCTGCTTCCTTCCTAAACCAACTCTCCAACATGACGCTGCATAAAGCTGTTCTTTTCCTTTTCTTCCAATCACACTGTACTTTCTTTGGTTGGTATTGGTTGTTTTTCTTGGATTAGGCTCATGCTCAGTCAGTGTAATGTGTGTATGCTTTGCTCCTAATAAGTCATGTGTGTCTAGATCTAGTCTGCTGTATGTGGCTGCTTTAAAACAAAACCTGCAACTGCTTCTTGAAGTTCTCATCTTTTTTTCCCCCAGTGCAATGAAGGAGGAAAGCTGCATCAAATATGTGCACATATGCCCATTTGGTGTGCTTGATTTACATACTTAGGGCACAAAGTCAGTTTTCTGTACGTAGTGTAAATCCATTTGAGTTAGGTTTACCTTCACCTCTGCATGTTCAGCCAACCTGGGATACAATGCCTGCAAAATCCAGCACACAGAGGAACTGAGCTCACCTTAGTTTGCAAAGGCAAAGTTGTGCTTGGTGTTTTTGTGATGAGTGAATATGACAGGCCATGAATGAGTGTACTTTCTGATTTGCACACAGAATGATTTTTCAAAGTACTGTCTCGTCCCCCCTCTCTTATGTTAAGAACAATTTACTGTAACAGAGTTGTGTATTATCTGCCATATGTGCCTATTTTGCAGTTCTAACATTATTTATGTTTCATTTGGATGGATTTGTTTTTCTCATTTATTACATCGGTCATATCAGGTCTGCAGTTTGTGATACACAACATATGTAACATTGAATTCTTAGTAGATTCAAAGCATTTTCACAGAATATGAATTCCATTTTGACTTTTTCTTTAGAGTGATTTTGGTTCATATTTAATTTTCTTGGCAAAACTGAATATACAACTTGTGGATATGCAAACTGAGCTGTACCTAGTGTCAGTCTCAAACATGTTCAACTTGTTTCTACAGTCTGCAATGCATGTCCACCACACTGGATACTTTTTTCTCCCCACAGGCTCTCAATCACATTCCACTGCACTACTCCAATATGACTGCTTTGTAAATATCAATGATGGCAGTTTTGTTATGTACATTTGACTTGTGCAATGTGCAAAAGCATAACACTGGTAAAATATTCTGAATGGGTAATAAAGTTTTTTTTTTCTTCCTTGGTGATCTTAAGGTGCTTTAGTTTGTATTCAGTCATGCAAATTACACAGTACAATGTGATACACTGAAGATCTTTATTATATGTGAAAAATAAACTGTAAAAAAAAAATTACTGGTAGCTAGGAAAGGCTCAAGCATCACTGCTGCAAAGACTTGATCACAAAGGTATTTAGTAAATTGTAGGTGTCAGGAGATGCATCAGTAAACACAAACGTTCTCATTTACATGCATGTGACTTAACTTGGAGCCATGGCTCTGCAAAGTCACTGTAAAGATACCCTCAGAAAATCTACTTATATATTCATATAATAAACTATATACATTTGAAACAAAATGCTTGAAGGGAATAAACCCTTCAGTGATGAAAAAACTATTTAGCCCTAATTTTGCTCAAGACACATCAGGATCCATTTTTCCTATAGTCACAGCTACAGAACTGTGGTGTACCGTTTCACACACAAAAAGATGAAAAAACCAGGGTGGAAAAAGCTTAAATTCCTCAGCAGCACCTACATTTGATACAACTAAAGGGAAAATCTCAGTCTATAAATCCTCAGTGCCAGCTCACATAAAGAGGCTCATAATACAAAATCTGCACATTTCGTACCAAAAGTTTCTTTCAGAAATGTAAGATGATGAACTCAGTCAAGCAAAAGATGAGGATTTGGCAAAGAAAATAATGGAAAGACTGATTAGATTTTGGGAAAACAAATAGTTCTGATGTTACATTAATTCTGAATTAAATCTCATAATTGGAATTTTAATAAGTAGTCAATGGCCACTCAGCTTTTTTGCTGATGGTGGACCTCGATGTGTCTGTGTGAAAGGGTGCAGTGTGTGTTACAGTGTGTGAGATCACATTACTTTCTGCCTGAGGACTGAGGTGGAGCAAACTGGAAAGGTGAATGCCCCATCAGGCCCATCATGGGCTGGGGAGGGTTGAACTGCTGAGCCATTAGAGGCTGGGGCCCAGTTGACGGAGGTGGAGCTTGTCCTCCTCCACCACCACTTCCTGATCCAGAACCACCCCTAGAGCTGCTGTACTGGCTGCTGCTGTTGCTGTTATTCTGATATTGGTCGTATGAGGTGGAGCTGGATCCGTAGCCACGCCCCCCCTCCCTGCGATCTCTGTACGAAGAAGTGCGGTCTCCATCTCGGCTGCGGTTGTCTCGGCCGTCACGGCTGTAGCTCCCGCTGCTGCCACGGTTGTCCTTAGTGCTGCTGTTTCCGCCCACAGAACGCATTCTCCGGTCACACTCATCCTGGTACATCAGGTTGGGATTGTTAGAATTGGAACCACCACGAAAACGAAGACGCCCACCTGGACATGTCAGATACAAGCAGAGAGGGGTAACATCAAATGGATATGCTGGTCCATTTAGACTGGCAACTATGGGTTTACAACATTAGGAAAAAGTGTAAAACATAATAATCTGAAGTAAAATGTGTTGAATACAGCTTTGAAAGATCAAAATGAAATATATTATGATGGCATGTTTATAAAGTTGCATTAATGATGTAAACATGGCATTAAAAAAGTATTCCTTTACTTTGCAAATAATTCTGGAACAGTGATTTTATGTCATATTTATTTGGCTAGTACAAACAGGTCTAAAAATTGCATGCGTAAATGTCAAACCTGTACATAAATACTAGCTCCACTATATCACAGTGATGTGTCCCCTCACCTCCACCACCTCCTCCACGTCCAGTGTCAACCAGCTGCAGTAGTTTGGGGTTTATGGCCTGTCGGGCCTCCTCCAGAACCCGGACAAGTTCGCGGGCCTGACGTAGGTTCCCTGGTGTGAAGAAGGTGTAGGCAGTACCTTTGTTGGTGCTGCGGGCTGTGCGCCCAATACGATGGATGTAGTCCTCAGATGAGTTGGGGTAATCATAGTTGATGACAAACTTGACATCCTCCACATCTTAGTTAACAAGGCGGTAAATGGAAAGGTGTGATGGGATCAGTTGCAGGAGGAAAAGACAAAAACAAAAGTCAGAACAGAACTAACAGATTAAGAACTGATGTAAACTACTTGCTTCTTCGATTAAAATTAAGTTTTGAGCTTTCAGACAGACAATACCTGCAAGACAACCATCATCCCCTGAAAGCATCACTTACCTGTCAACTGTTAAGACTATTGGTGGAAAACACAGTTAGAAAATTAGTTTACTTACCGCGCCAATTACAAAACAGATCTTGGTAATTTCCCTAGGTATTTGCACACATGCACACAAGTTACATGCAGCCAAAGCTACAGGCCAAATGAATTAAAGTCAGACGTTACAAGGGACTGGTACAGAATTTGAAAAATACATAGGATTTTAAAAAGCCTGATAAAATAAAATTATTTATTACATTTAATGATGATCCTTGAATGACAGAGATTCAGCAGTCTGAATGAATCATTGATGAAGATTTTAGAATAATTCTCACTTGAGAAATCTGATTTCCTTAAAACAAATTAGAAGTCTGTTTCTCATTACAGCTGAAGAAGGGCTCAGAAAACACTGTTGATTAGAGGAAAAAAAATGCCTTGTTTTGGAAGCAAAATGACGAAGGCTAATGAAGGAGAGAGACGGGGAAGAGGGGGTTGAGGTACAGTACTTACCCTGTTATCTGAGATTTTGCGATGACTTTACAAAGATACCCCTCTGTCCCCTCCTACCCCGACCAGTCCTGAGAGGTCTGCAGGGGCAGGAGGAGAGGACACAGGACAAAAAAGCAGTCCCTTCTCCCACCTCGCCGCTCCTCCACAACACTCCCAATGCTGGAAGTGGACTGCGTTACGCCGTGGTCCTACATGTGTAGAATTAGCTGTGTCCTTTTAGCTTCCCCAAGCAAGACACTACTGGGTTTGTGTATCTACATCAGGGTGACAGGTGGAGAGATTTTTACAGGACCTTAGACTCTTGAGTCCTTGCCAGACAAACCTGGAGTCTGCATTTGGTCGTGGCTTTGCTTTTGCTGGTGTGATGCCTCCCAGTTTGTTTCCAGGGGCAGTGATATTACAGAGCCCGGCTTTTCACTTACAGTAACAAGAAACAGACACGACGAAGATGACGTATGGACATTTTCTGTTAACGTGGGGGGCCTGAGTGTGGGCTCTGCCTTGGACTTTTTAGTCTACTTTGTGCTAGTCCATATGAGAAACGGGCTGGACAGATGATCTGGTGTGATGTACAGAAAGAAAAGTGTGTAAGACAGAGGAGATTTCAAGCAGGACACACGGTGGAGTAGGGGGTGGAGGAAAAACGATTTAAAGGAAAGACAGGGAAATAAAGGGAACACTAATAAGAAGCTGAAAGGAAAGGGTAGTGAAAGAGGGAGACAAAAGAGATATATTAAACACTAGAGGTGGGAATCAGATACTTTGCCGGGGATAATAATTCTATATGTTAAATACGATGCGAAACAATGATGGTGGTAGTTGTTAGAAGAACTGCAGTCAGCATACTGTCACTGGTATTCAAACACATGCTTGTGTACTTCTGTGGCGTTCATGTTGTTGGAATCGTAAACTTTATATAAAGATGACACCCCATTAAATGTGAAGCCAAACATTTTGATCAGGCTGGCTGCAGTATAGGTCAGAAATCCTACCCCCTTCACATTATTCAACATAAAATACAGATCAAAGAAATATTTTCTAAAAGCCAGTTTTAACTTATTAGGTAGATTTCAAGTCCTTATTTTTCTGATTGGTTTGCTTTTAATAAATTGCATGATGTAAATAAAATGGATAATTGACAGCTGTAATGACCAATCATGGTCCAGAATCTGTACGATACACATATGGGTAATTTGTCCCACCCTTATTAAATAGAGCAGAAATGACAGAAAAGTAACGAGGTGTGAAAGAGGAAGAAAAATAGGGAGAGAGACATAGAAAGGGAGGGCGGGGAGGGAAACTGATTATAGAGAGGTGGCTCCTCCAGGCCAGGACTCCTGCCAGCCAGGACCAGACATGACGTCCGCAGAGGGAGAGGCCGGCCGGCACAGCCAGTGGTGGGGGGTGTCAGGGGCTGACATCAGGGGGCAGTTCAGAGGGGTGCCTCCAACATAGCCGTCCATGCTCGGCTTTGGCTGCTTTCCACCCTCACTTCCTGGGCGTTGTTTCTCTCTTTGTCTTCTTGTAATGCACCACTATACCTCAGCTCCACAAAACTGAAGTATGATCTAGATGAGTGTATTTTCTGTGGGACCAATTTAGAGTCAAAAACTGTTGCCTGGAGTTTGTTAATGATAACAGGGCTGTATCTCCTCATAGACTGTAAAGGAAGTGTTTGGAATCCATGTCCCATCAGAATGAATACACAGATAATAAAAAAGTCTTTAGTCAAGTTTATCTAATTGGCATCTGGTGTGGTGTGTCACTGGATGATGGCATGACTGAGGGGAGCCTACCCTCCTTCATACCCCCATCTTCACCCTCTCACCTGACAGCCGCCCCCAACCCTAGGACCAAATTTGGAAGCCCAGCAGCACCCCACGCTTGCTCCGCCCCCCCTACTGTCGCCCAGGCAGCCAGTGTCCTGTCCTGGAAGGGGGCAGAGTTTTTGTTTGTGGGTTCTGTTCTAGGTTTTCAGCGGAGATGGCTGTCTGGGACTGATTAATCAGGCCGTCTCTCTCCCCGAGTCAGGTTTCGATTTGTCATGCCTAGGTCCGGCTGCAGGCTCCAGAGGGCCTGAGTGCTTCTAGTTGCCGGAAGAGAGACTTGGAAACAAAAAAACAAACAAAAAGAAAATGAAAAGAAAACAAATGAACACAGAATTAGGTTACAGGTCGATTGTCATCCACTAAGGGGCTGCTTCATGAGCCTCACCCCTTATATCTTCACAGATTTATCTGAGAAGAATCATATTGTTGTTGGTTTTTTTTTTGTTTTGTTTTTTTTTTACATAAAATGAGTCTGAATATTTCTAAAGCTGACTTCTGGTCAAATTGACAGTAAATACACATGCATTGAATTGCCTGGTCATTATGCGACCACTGTTAATACTGTCTACAAATGAAGTTGTCCAATTTTGTGTATATGTATCACTTAGTACTTATACTGAGGAAATATCGTTTGCTTTTCTGTGAGCATACAGGACATACCCAAACCACGGGAGGCCACATCAGTAGCAATGAGAATGGGGGCTTTGCCACTTCGGAACTCTGCAACATGTTAAAAAGGAATCAGTGATTAAGAGCTGAATGTCAGCAACAAAGAAAACAAATGCTGGCAGAAAAATCACTCTAGTTCAAATGTTGGTATATTTTTACCTGACAACACCCAGTCCCTCTCTGGCTGACTCTTGTCACCATGAATGCACATCGCTGGCCACCTAAGAGAAAAAAAAAAGAAAAAAGTGTCAAATATGTGTTTTTATCAGCTGCTTCGTACTGTAACTTCAGATTTAGGTTGAATAGAAATGTATTTTCTGCTCCTCCTTCACAACCTGATAATCGTGTGACCGGATGAAGCATGAAATCTTAAAAAAGTAGAATAGAATAGATTTTTATTGTCACTGTCACAGGAATAATGAAAATCAGTTTATCAGCTCTGTTCTGTTTAGCAGCAAAAACACTTGCAAAAAAAACTATAAAAAATCTCACACAAATACTGAAAAATGTAGGAATGTGCAAAAAGTTACAAAATAAAATATTAAATATACATATGCTACTAAAGTACTACTAAAACTACTGAAATGTACAATAGTTAACTCTATACTACAAAATGAGAAATATGTACAAGAAATAAGGATATATACAGCCAATATATGTTTTTAACACAGTGAGATTAGGAAAACAAGATGTATGTGTTGTAACTATTGCACTGAGGTAGGGCGAGTACTGCATTGTCCATTGGACTGGTTGTTCAGGTGGGGGAGGCGGGCACATTTGCGCTGTTTGTATTTGCGCTTGGCCTTTTTGATGCCTCTCTGCAGGGACTGGCATGCAACAATCAGAATGTGTAACATTCAGAAAATACAAGTTATTAACATCAGTGGCTGTTACATGAACTGCAGACAGCACTGTGTTACTTGAAAGGAGTTTGTGTTGTTCTGTTTCCATTATTAAGCCAACAGTAGCTGTCGGGAGGCACTCAAGGAGCAAACCTGACACCAGTGACTTTTGAAGAACATCTGACCTGAGTCTCCTACATGGAAATAAGTAAACTGCCATTGATCATGGATATAGGGAACCCAGAAAGCTGGGAAAGGTATCTCACATTTATGACTTCTTACTAGTGCATGTATGTAACAAAAAAGCAATCAATTCTTGTAAGTTACACATACACATTCTTGTACCTTAAACATAAAAGAGCATAGACACTAAACTGAACTGTGTTAAACCCCAGGTGCTAGGATATGTTACTTTGACATAGAAGAATGTGTTTTTGCATATCTACAGGGGTTTGTTCACTACAACTACATTTACTCACCCGTCACGTCTCATCCTGCGTGTGAGGTCATCACACCGCTTCTTTGTCTCCACAAAGATGATGGTCTTGTTCTCTTTCTCAGCCATAATCTCCTCCATCAGCTGGATCAACCTAAAGAAAAAGCAATTACCCACTAATGTCAATGTGGGAAAATGAAGGAATATTACAGAAATGGTCCTAAATTTTGTTGATAGAAAAATAAAAAGATGTGCTATCACCAGTTTCTTACTTGTGGTCCTTTTCACCCTCCAGACAGACATCTACTATTTGAAGGATGTTATGGTTGGCACTAAGTTCCAGTGCTCCAACATTGATTTGGACATAGTCTTTCAAAAAGTCCTCTGCCAGTTGCCGAACTTCTTTTGGCCAGGTTGCGCTCCACATCAGAGTCTGTCTGTCGGGCTTGAAAAAGAACACATCACACAACAACTAATAATGAATTTAAACCCTAAAGCATTTAATAATAACAACTTCCTACAATATCATCTCTAAGGGATGTAGACATCATTATTCAATTAACACTATTCACTAGCTTTACCCTGATCTGATCCACAATTTTGCGAATCTGTGGTTCAAAGCCCATGTCCAGCATGCGGTCAGCTTCATCCAGAACCAAGTATGTGCAGCGCCGGAGGTTGGTTTTTCCAGCCTCCAGAAAGTCAATGAGACGACCTGGGGTGGCGATGCAGATCTCAACACCTAGGAGAGGACAGCCCATTATGTCTCACAGTGCTAAGTGATTGTTAATATGGTATTAAATTACACAATAAAAAGTTCATTTGGTTGTCTAAATGAAAAATTAACAATTAGTCAACTACGTGTAAATAAATCATGCTAATCCAAACAATAAATCAGTCTCACCTCTCTCCAGGTCTCTGATTTGAGGACCCTTGGGAGCACCTCCATACACGCAGGTGCTCTTGATGCGTGATGACTTTCCATAGTCATAGGCTACCTGCTGGACCTGCTGGGCCAGTTCTCTTGTGGGGGCCAGAACCAAACACTGCAGATCAGACATACAGCGCCACAATAATCTATTGTTAGGTGTATTTGTAAAAAGAAACCAGTTAAGATGGCTTTTAATATCAATCATTAAATAACAATATCACTAATAATATCACAGCAGTGTAAGTCTTGTTCTCTCACGTACAATGGGTCCATCTCCTCGCTCCAAATACGGCTGATGATTGATGTGAACGATGGCAGGCAGGAGATACTAAAGGAATCATAAAATGACAGGTCAGAGGAATCATGCATTTCTCTGACCTATGAAAGAAGATTGTATGCACCCTTCTGTTTTGCACCAGGAGGTTTTTGGATTCTAAGCAATTGACTGGTATGTATGAAGTAAATCCTTCCAAATATACAAGCTGAGGAAAATGTATATCTTACTGATAAAGTCTTCCCAGAGCCAGTCTGAGCAATGCCAACCATGTCTCTGCCGCTGAGAGCCAGAGGGAAACCTTGTGCTTGAATGGCTGTGGGCTCCTTGAAGTTTTGCTGCATCAGTATATCCATTACATATTCTACAAACAAAATATCACCTTTACTAGTATTATGATTATTGTTAATAATAGTAGCAATAGTAGTATATCTGTTGAAAACTAGTGTTAAAGAATTTCTGCAGGTTTTCACATGTAGGTGAATATGCACGCATGTACTTACGAGGAAACTGAGCCTGATGGAAGTTGGTGACTGGCTTTGGGCAGCCGGAGCCTCGAACAGTAATTTCTTTCTTCCTGCGATACTCCTCAACATCATACTGAAAGCACAGGACAACAAGTTGATTGAGTAAAGCCAGCACACGCTGGGCTCTAATCACCATCATTGCAACCTCTTCTTTCAGATCTCAAAAAGATATTTACCAAGTCTGTTAATTTATAATAAATACCTGGCTCAGACGCTGCACTTCAGGATGCTCATTGTAAAAGTTCTTCTCAAACTTGGGGAGCTCATTCATGTCCCATCTCTTTTTTCGTAAACGGTCCCCTGGATTCCCAAACTTTTTACCCGGTGGTGGGCCACCTCTGCTGGACCCAAAACGAGGACTTCTACGACATAAATGACACAAATTGTGAGGCAGGTTTCGTGACATTTGGAAAAACCAAGATACCTCACGATCAACAATTAGTACCAATATTAGCTTAGCGTGATGTGCTAGTGATTGACACATCTACTTACCCCCTGTCACGGCCACGGTCTCGATCTCTGTCTCCGTAAGAGCCTCTCATTTTAAGGCCACACTCTCCTCTTTAAATAAGAATAAGGTCGAAGCTTTTATTCAGTGTCAGTTTAAAGAACCTCTTTAAGGTAGGTAGGCTAATTTGGGCGCTGAATACCGTTCAGGCCTTAACAGAAATCTCTTGGATATTTAGCCTGAAGTAAACGTTAACAAGTGGCATTCACCAAATAAAAATCCCTCGCTGTTTTATATGCTTGTCAAGGGGCAAAAGCTTCTTGTGCGACGAATAGTGAAGTGAAACTGCAGGAAATTTCACACATAACTAGCTGCAGCAGACTGCGTAGCTAGCAGAAGGTTGTTATTGTTGTTAGCTTAGCCCTGTCGCACCCGGCGAGTGGAAGAAGCATCTTGTGATTGGCTGGCAGTTGCTGAAGCCCCACCTCTTTTTTGATTGACATGTTTGAGGTCGTCCTCCGTCCACATGTGATGTAGTATC
>JAPTMW010000028.1:8026875-8037003 GCA_029822955.1 Ostorhinchus angustatus
CAAGGCCCTCTGGGATGGCACAACCCACTGCCTCACTGATTTTCCAAATCATATCACCCAGCCAATGAACCTTCCCTAGGCCATTGAAGACAACAGGACTACTTAACAATGACCGCAAGAGTTCACTGTGGTTTTAACAAACACCGCAAGGAAAGAGCCGGTTTTCCAGCTCTCACACACTGATGCATTTTAGAGACTGGTTGAGATTGTACAGATCTAGCAGCGGAGTATTTACAAAAACGAGATAAGACTGAAAAATGGTAGTTCCTCTTCAGGATAATGAGCCCATCCTGCTGCTTCTAGTTACTTACCTCTTCTTCAGTTGTTTGATCTGGGTTGGTTTGAAGCATCAATTTAGCTCATCATCTTTAATCGACTGCAAAATTGTATGGAGAAAAAGAAGTTATCTGGTCGATTCTGACGGAAGCAAGGCACTTATCAAATCACTGCAGCATTTTTCCAACCCCGGAAAAATCTGCCAAGTATCAGCAGCTGAGCGTTAACTACGCCGAGCGCTGTTAGCTAATGTTAGCTACTTTTACTAGCCTGGCGCTAGCTTGTTGTTACCTCTTTCTGTTGAGTCAAAAGTAGGCAACTAAATGTGACACGGGCTAGGAATACGACGCATGAATTTACAACTGTAAGCGAGCTGGTAAAATAACGAATATAGGCCGAACATTTCCGCTGTAAAACCTGGTGAAGCAGACACCGTTATTTCATCCACATCATCATCTGCAGTTCACTGTACCAACAGCAGCTTCCAACATAAACTCCCCTCTTGGCGCATGCGCAGTCTCAGTAGAAATCTCTGGTTCTCTGTGCATTGCATATGATGTAACAAGCTGGGTACGGTATAAACAATAATTAACAATAACGTCACCTTACAAACTGCTTTAAAGCCAAAAATATAGTCCAAGTTGTGAGCAACATTATTCATTTTTATTACTTCATAAAATATACACAAATACTGTTGTAAATAAAGTGTGTTAAAGAACTGTACAAGATATCAGTACACAATACATAAAGTGAATTCCCCATCACCCCAACCTTTTCTAGTTGCCAACCCCAATAGTTACAATGCCACTGGGTCATGGTGGCCTGTACATAGGTAAATTACATACACGGTACACTGCTATTTACACATCCCTGCATTTGCATTAGTAATGTTTTCTTCTGAATGACATCATCAAAATTGCTGGAGGTTAAAATCCAAACGTGACATCAAACTAGCATATCATTTTTGCAGAAGAAATATTGAAAGCCCTGTATGTTACATGAAGTGGGCAACCTTTGAAGCATCAGAACAGAATACTAAAGAGGCAGGCAAGAAAAACTTCAGATACTCGGAATAAGTTACAGGTGAAATGAGATCATTAAAAAGAACAAAGGATAGAAGTTTTATACATATACAAGTGAAACTAATAAAAACGTAACAAACAGTTGACAAACGAACAGAGAAAGAAAAAACAATCAGAAAGCAGTCAAAACAAAATCAATGATTCTCAGCAGGGATTCATTCTTACATACACTCACACACAGTTAAATGACCCAGATGGCAAAGTAAAAGCAGCCCATCCCACAATTTAGTACTTGAAATATGTAAAATTGAGTGCCAATTTATGCCATTAGTATGCATTCTTCTACTTTAAACCTTAAAACAAATAACCACATTTGGCTTTACACAGAAATAAAAAAAAATATTTACAATAAACTTAAAAAGAGAAAAGAAATTCACTGCCCCATCCCTAGCAGAGTCTGCCCATGCCCCTATAATCTCCATTAACAAAATAATAGAAAAGGTAACATTAAGAACCATCATAAAAATTGCAGCCTCCATTTGTTAGCTGAAATGGGCAGCTATGGTCTCTGCTCAAATACACTGAAAATTTTCCTGAGGTGCTTCCCTCAAGATTTGGAGTGTGTCTTTGCAATATCTATGGTCAATTCTTCACCTTACCAACTTAGATTAAAACAAAAAGCCAAAAATCAGGAAAAACATAAAAACAATGGGTTCTGGGGATTTTGGTGGCCAGTAAGTCAGGAACACATGGCTGATGGGTAAGCAAACGCCATTTTACTTCAACAGAAATGCTACTCTACAACAGCCCTAACTTTACATACTTGTCCTTTTCTAAGTTGCTTTTCTTTTTGTCCACTATCCTCTCACCTACCTCTCTCCATTTCTTATTTTTTAAGCTGTTGTAGCCTCTCAAAATGCTCTAAAAACAGACAACAGTCACGGAAATATTTGCTTTTGCAATGATGGAAACAGAAAAAGATCAATCTTAAGGTTAAATCAAATGGGACAGGAAACATGCGAGTGCCCCTGATACCTCTTTGCTTCTCTGATGCAAATAATTCTTCACATTTTCAGACAGAGGGATTTGAGCCAATATTCTGAAGTGGAAGGGAGCAGTTATGAGAAAACTTAAGGTTCAGCAAAATAGTTCATGAAAAAAGTTGATGCTGGATACAGTCATGTACTTCTCTGGATCATATTAAGGATTTATTGTTCTTCGAAAATCCATGTGTCCACTGGCAATCACTTTCATAAGACAAGGTAAAAAAGTAGGGAAAATAAACTGGAGCGTTGAATAATCCTTGCAGCCCTGCAACAAGAGGATGTTGTTGTTCAAAAATGTATGTATTTTTTAATTAAGAATTGCTGTAATTATCATGTAAATAAATACCTGACAAACTCACCTAGTAAATTTCATGTGCATGCAAAGTCAGACTTACTTCCCCATGTGCTCAAACGGCACACTGACCTGTAAAACATGGAAAATTAAGACATAAGAATGCAGCCGTTGCACTCACAATCTGACATATCTATACAAATAGATATATTATTAATGAAAATAATAATCGGTGGAAAAACACAATTGAATAATAAATAATTCTAAGAAAATCAGTTCTTTTTTTTTTTTTTTTAAACATGGTACCAATTGATGACTTGCCTTCAAAAGCATTCACACATCAATATTTGGTGGAAAAACCCTGATCCTATCCTGCTACAACCACAAGGGGCAGTGGCCTACCATTGAAGAGAAACTCCAGGTCTATGGCATTAACTTGCAAACTGTTTTTGATGGCAGGGAAACCTGGGAGGACCCAGAGGCAAATTACATGGCATGGGGAGAAAATGCAAACTCCAGACTGTAAAGCCACACTAACTGGAAATAAAAGCTGGTGCCTTTTCACTGTGAGGTGACAGTGTAGCCACTGTGCACCACCATATGTCCTCTCCTCTCTTTCACTGGTACACTTGGGAGTGTTTTATGCAAAAGAAATTGTTTGATCACATTCCAGAGGGTTTGGGTGGGATTCAGGTCTACAAATTGGGAATGGTCTCTTATCCCCTCCAATGGAAGAACAATGAGGCTTGCCATGTTTAACTGAAACTTTCTTTTCCCTTAAACCTGCTCATCTTGATCAGTTGCCGTATGGGTGGATTTTAGGCACTGATCACAATGCAACAAACTTCTGATTAACAATGTAATTCTGGAATTACAGAGTGGATTTCATTTACTTGAACATCAACACTAAACATAGTAAATTTTCTATGGACACTTTGACAGTATGGTCTATTTGGAAGGAAGCCAAGCTCAATAATGCAAGATGGAGCACAAAAATATAACTTAGTGTGATTAACCCCATGGTGGAAAAATGTGATGTGACCTAAATCAACTGAAAAATACCAGATGTGGGGTAGGGGCAGTAGTTATATACGTGGGTATGCGGTCCATAACTAACGGAACTAACGCTGGGGTGAAACAAAAGTGAAACCTAACATGCTTTCAATGTCCGACTCCCACTTCTGTTTCTCTATTACACAACAGATTTTAGACGAAATTTTCACAACTTCTAACCTGTATCCACTGGACCTCCTCCACATGAATTTGTCACATTTATCCCCCCTTTACAGCACCCCAGCTTGCATATAATTTTATTTTGACTGACATCAGTCTTGTTAAAACCAAACCATTTCCAGGCTAGTGATATGGACCCAGGTCTCACTATGAAATCATCCGCTGAGACAGAGACTCCAGCATATTTCCTCCATGTGAGACAATGTTGTGTTTTGGTGCCGCCAAGTCACCATGAGACTGAATCCTGTCCGCTGATTGGTTTCTGAGGCACGCATTTGACCAATGAGGACTTTCATGCACCTCTCCTTTACCATCTATGCACCGTCCATCTGTTTTCTTTTCGAGACAGTATGAATACTCGATAATGTATAATTGCACATAGTTAAATCAACATATTCGACATTACTGTTGGCGATATACATCGCCCACCTCTACTTAAAGGCATGTCTGCCATGTCCAAAAAGTTCCTGTTTGATTCATTTACAATGGTTCATTAAAGTCTTGTGAGCCAAGTCATGTTCCTTTCACTGTTCCCTGTGGGACCTGACTTCAGGAAATATATGAATGGCCATTAATAGCGAGAGTTTCTGATTTCTGACAATTTTATGAATTAACAAAAGTTACAATTTGTTGTACAAATGATAATGTATCATCTTGCTTATTGTGTAAAGGCTCAATGGCCTGCATATCTCGTCATATGTGATTCAAGTCACCAACGCTGAGTGTTCTTTGAAAGGAAGGTGAAAATCACAACATGGCTCAAAACAGACTGGAGAAACAATTTTCAAGACATGACCCCTGTGACTTTCGGGTGTGTAGTCTATTTAGGTCTTTTTGTATGACAATTCAATACATTTACAACAAACTATGACTTTCTTGACGTGACCTTTTAAACTGACAATCATCATATATAAATGACAGCAAAATGAAAATGCAAAATCAATAAATTACTTGTCCCTCACCACTGGCCGCAACACAGTTTTTTCCCCCCTAAATAAAGCCCCATGGGAAGCAGCAATTTGCTTTTCATGAATATTTTTAATCAAATACTATGTCATGTGCCAGAGGGCTGATGAGAGTGGTTGTGAGAGTATACATACCTGTGACGTGGAAATTCTTGACTGATCATGACGGGCAGTGAGATCAGAGGATGATACATTGGCAGGAGCTCCACGGTGGAGTCGCATGCTCACCTTCCTTTCCCTCTCTGCACGAGAAATTGCACGTGGTGATGTGTTCCCTGTGAATTATATAATAAAATGACGCACATACCATATACTTAAAAAAAAACAACAACACACACACAGTATTAAATTCTAATATTTTACTGAAGTTCTATACAAGATGCAAGCAGTGCAGAAGAAAACTCACCAGACTGCTGAACCCGTGATGCAGGATTAGAGATGGCTTGCTCTGGTCCATTCCTGACTCGGTTGGCAGCTCCAGGGTTGGGACCTGGAGGGATACCTCGTGCTGCAGACCCTCTTGGAGCTCCTCCAATCCGCTCATCCCTATCATCGCCTGTCCTCCTCTCCCTATCTCCATCCTCTGCTGTCCGACTGGCCCCCTAAAATAAGACCAGACACATTCACACACTTAGCAAAATCATTCCATGTCATATTTGAAGTTATTTCAAAGTCAATAGAAATAGTAGTGTCAACTTACAAACTTGAGCATGTTCCAGTCAAACACATAATCATAGGAGAAACCCTGTCTGTGGAAAAGATTCCTGAATAGCTGTCGTAGGTAAGAGTAATCTGGCTTGTCATCAAAGCGAAGTGAACGGCAAAAATTCAGGTATGTGGAGAACTCAGCTGTAGGAGAATAACAATAGACAACGTAATGAGAGAGACTATAATACAACACAGAGCAAAAACATAAAACAAATTAGAGATGGTGACTCTGCAGTAGCAAGAAAGTCTGTGCAATTATGCCCAGTTCCTCAGTACATTGTAGTGGTGTTTAACTTCAAGACTACAGGTATGCATCTGTCTCACAGTGACATAAACATTACGTACAGGGGTATCCTTTGCAGAGAACCTCGATGGGTGTGGACATTTTCTTCTCACTGATTCGTTCATACTTCTGTCTCTTGGTAGCAGCCTTGAGGCCTTGCCAGGGCAAAGAGCCCAGATTGAAGTACATGAGGACATAGCCGAGAGATTCCAGATCATCACGTCTTGACTGCTCTGTGGGTAGAGAGTATGACAGTCCACATGAGTGTGAGCGAGAAAGATGTGGAACTGCCGCTTGGTGCTCTAACAAAGAGATTATTTACACAGCCCAGTTTATAGTTTCATAACAAAAATATCCTGTCTACTTCGATCACCTGCGACTTTACGGTTTGGGATGTTTTTTTGTTGACTACAGGCTACTGTAATTGACGTCTATGATTTCTTTTTGCAACTGCAGTAAAAGTCAGGCAATTTCACAGCAAATGCACACATGAAAATTAACTTAATGACATCTTGCCTTCCAAGCTAGGGTGAATATCATTAAAAGGAAACAAAATTATAAGCCACTGAATCAGACTAGAAGTACTTAAACCTTCTCTTAAGGACATTAGACAAATGTAAAATACTGGCACTCTATAGAAAGCTATCTGAATAAACAGAAGGGTGATGAGGTTGAGTGCTAACACAAGCACTGTGTTTTTAAGGATCTGCACCAACAAGTGACTAATCTAGTACAAATTCTTCAACAAACAACAATGTTGCAGAAAGGTCCAAAAAATGTGCTTGTGTGGCTGGTGAAAGCTTACCAATTCCAAGATGTGTGTTGATGGAGGCGTAGCGAGCTGTGCCAGTCAGGTTCTTGTTCTCCCTGTAAGGGATGTGCTGATGTGTGCGAGCATCACGGTATTTTTTGGCCAACCCAAAGTCAATGATGTACACCAGGTTACCCTTCTTGCCAAGCCCCATTAGGAAGTTGTCTGGTTTCACATCCCGATGGATAAAATTCTTTGAGTGGATGTACTCAATGCGACTTATCTGAAAGGGATATGTGAGAAAAGGGCATGTTATATGATAAGGTGACATTAGCAAGCATTACATGTGGTAAGGCCTGTATTTTCATAATATTTTCTAATAAAAAGCACTGAAGAGTAGTAGGCTATGCACACTTATTACAGGAATACCTAGCATAAAGGAGGACAATGGAGGACAACAGGATATATGATGACAGGACGCAGGAAGGAGATGACCACAGGCTATAAGAGTAGAGTCAAACACCCATATAGAGGACACAAACAGAAACAAGGCTACTGTTGTATTAAAATTTAAGATAAGTGATGTTTGACATCCTTGCGTGGCACCAAATATCTAGCATAGTAATGTTTTTGAAAAGGTCACAATAACAGTACACTGGACACACTACAGTACTGTATCATCTTTAAAGAAGCCTTAGGGGACTCTTGTGCAATGTATATATAGAACCGTGCACCAACAAATAATAAAGTAGGTCATGCATAAGACATGGCAAGATCATAAAAATTCTATCTCTCATAATAAAGAGCTGTTTTGCACACTGGGATTTTAACTGAATATGTGAGCATAATCTGTGAAACTGTATTTAATTGGTGGTTTGTGTCATACCATCTGGTCTGCCAAAAGCAGGACAGTTTTGAGGCTGAACTTCCGGGAGCAGAAGTTGAAAAGGTCCTCCAGACTGGGGCCAAGCAGCTCCATTACCATCACATTGTAGTCTCCCTCTGCACCACACCACTTTATGGATGGAATACCCACTGAAATATGTTAAGACACCAAAAGGCTTGAATAGTGAAGGTATGTCTTACCAGTTATCACTGCCTTGGAAACATCTTCTGTGCATGTTCCACAGAGCTGGTTTCTAACAGTTAATAAATACAGTATCTTTTTTAAAGAAATATTTCTGTCAGGCTTAGCAGTGTCTTTGCATTTTTAACATTATCATGGACATTCAATTTAATATACAGCAGGCCCTTATAAAATCTTGCCAAGTGTGTCAAATCTGTGTTCAGTCCTTACCTCCTCCTTGCATCATCTTGTAGAATTTGCTTTCAATGTGTAACTGTGGGTGTTTGGTCTTCACACATTCCAGCTTTATGGCTACCTCTTCACCAGTGGCAATATTGGCACCTGAGGGGAGACAGACGCACACCAATTCAACCACAGCTGTATAAGAGCCTTGGATACTGCACCAGCACCAGGAAAATGATGGATGAAAATGAAGGAAAATCAAGTTCAAAGCCCAGGTAAGTTGAGGAAATTAACAGTACAGGACGGGGAAAAAAAAGACTGTAGAGAAACTAAGACCCTTTTGAGTAGATACACATGGAAAATTGGGTGAGGCATGCAAAAATGGATTCAGTTTCCACTTACCAAGGTAAATGTCTCCAAAGGAACCACTCCCTATCTTTCGCCCGAGCCGGTACTTGTTCCCCACTCTCAGCTCCATGGTTATAAATCGTCACTGTCACCAACAGACAACACAGACATGATTAGGAGGACGGCACATGACACCATGGTGGCTTGTCAATGCTCCACCTCTCTTTTCTCCCACCACTAACTCTGAAACATTATAGGACAAGCTTTCAAGCAACTTGACTGAATATATGGGACTGTTTTCTTGATTTTCCTAATTGCGAAAAGTGCCGGTCATCGGCTTCTGTTATGACCAATTGCAGACACTGAACACCTGAGATTTTGAGAGAACATAGCCCGAGCATGGGTAGCTGCTCAGCAAACGGCTGTCTGACCTACTGAAACATACAATGAGATTAGTATGGTAACTAACTGGGAGGGGTTAGTGGCTGCACTGAGATCAGCAATAGCAAAGACGAAAAAGAACCAAAATAAAAATTAAGTCTTAATAGAGCAATGCCATCTGAGTGGCCCAGGATCAACTGCTTCGTGGAACTGGCCTACATGAGGCAACAAAGTCTTCTGAGCTGAACTGCACGTGATGCTGGAGCACGATCATCATTTATTTAGCTCTCCTTCTACCACGACACATTGTGCAGTCACTGCAAAAGCAAGTCTAAGCGCTCCCCGGCTGTATGCCGGCACTGCCAAGGAAGGGAGGGCATGAACAGCCGTGAAGCGGTGGCAGCCTTTAACTATGTCAAGGCCCTTAGACAATTCTGTTCAATGAACTTCAGAAATCAAAGTGCCGTAGAGATTGAATCAGTGCAGAGCATAATTTATCAAAGACATTTGCTTCCTCACCACCAGTTCAGGAACACCATGTAAACAAACTGTGCTCTTTATAGCAACAGTGAACCCTTATTCCAAATGAGGCACTACTGCATCTTCAAAAACATTTCCAGTCTTAGAGAAACTTCTGGAGCTCTCTGAAGAGTTCACATTCTGTACATATACAAGTTGACACAAAAAATTGTGTGTTTTACTGTGACAGCTGGCCTCATTTCACATCCCCTGTAGAAAACAAGAAAAGTCTCATGATCACTCAGAAACAGGAAAACAAAGCATCCTCAGACAACCTTAGTGTTGTGGACAGGGCACCTCAAGTAAGCATAACAGTCATCAGTTCTGCTTACTTGAGTCAGCCAGCTAAAGGCTCCAGGTCTGCTCCCATTTTGAGTAAAAACATCAGCTGCTCCCACATACTGTAAAATGTTGGCCTTACACCTTCTTGTTACCTGAGGTTGATGAGAGGACAGCCTGGCTTTGTAGATGTGATGGAAGCAGATGGATGTGGATTAATAAAGAGTTAGGTTTCATTACACCAAGAGGGCGTCTCGTATGCTACAGCCAGGGACCCGATTTAAGGAGCAACATTAATCACAAGGCTACACATTAAGTGCCATTGATTAATTACCTGGTACAGGAACTGTGACACATGGTTTTTAACCGCACACTGTTTCTCAGCATGTTGGATACCCTATCCCTATGATTTTCATTTGCATATAGTTCTTGAATTCATTCAGAAAAGCAAAGCAAAAGGGAACGCACTACTGCAAGGACACATGCTTTATAAATATAGTAGAAATATTACTATATCAGATGATACGTTAAAGATGCCCTGAGCCATGAGAGGAATTTATAAGCCGCTATCACACTTCATTCAGAAGGCAACTTGTGCTACTATAGTCGTATTCTTCCATAGGACACTGGGTTAACTAAAATGCAGCAGTATGTATCAACTTGCTATGGTTTGACTGAGATAATTCTGTCGATGGGATACCCTAATAATGTGGGACACCATAGGTAAAATAACTATATAAATCACCTAAATCCCGGGAGTAAAATAATTTTATATT
>JAPTMW010000028.1:8048228-8060728 GCA_029822955.1 Ostorhinchus angustatus
CAGAACTTTGACATTGATAAGAATACCAAAATAAAAACTGTAAAGTATAGACAGACAGACATTACTTTTATTTATTTTTTTTAATCAAATGGCTTCTTACCAGGAGACCCATGTTTGAAAACTGGCGTGACACTGGGTTCATCCAACTATCCCCTCCCCCACTCTGGAATAAAAGAAATGCACTTAATGCTGAACAGTGTCAGAAAAAAAACAGGACAACTGCTTTTCTTTGTTGTTCCCCCTGCAATAACATGAAACAAGGGTGGCTCTCCTCTGCAGAGAACTTTCTAGGCCTGCGTGATACATCCAAAATGATAATGATGCTTATATCAACATTTTCTGTAAATTCAGAATATAAAATATTTTTAATCACATTTTGAATGATATAATATACAAGTTTACTAACATTACATAATTTTCTCCTTCTACTGCAAAGTTTCCAATTAAAGATCTAACAAATATTAATGCATTATTATGGTATCATATCTGCTGCGTAATTTGCCAAGTACAGTTTTCTCTCAGACTTTATATCCAAACCACATTCCTGTCCCTCTTTCAGATACAAGATACTTGTTTTTTTAGCCCTTATGTTCTTCTCCTCTTCATTAATGTCCTATTCTGTGTCACGTTCACTCTCTAAGTTTGTTTGCATTGGCTTCATGCAAATTTCCTGGCTTCATTTGAGTTGAACAGAGGAACACAAAGTGGTGTCCAGATGCCAAAAATATTGCCATTGAGTATGTTAAGCAAGAAAACAAAATAGAGCAGAATATGAAATAACAGATGCTTTTCTATTGCCACAATATGTATACTGTCATATTGCACAACCCTATTTAATACAATAAGTTCAAATGGCCTCAGAAAGTAATTTGTTGTCCTACATGTTGTACTTTCCCTACCTTGAGGTTGCCTCTCTTTCCTCCGTGAGCCCAGCCCCCAGAGTTAAAGGAGGAACTGCTTCCCTGGGAGCCAGTGCTGTTCCAGACCCCTCCACCGCCATCATCCTCCTCATCCCAGCTGGGGTGACGAGAGGCTGTCACGGAACCATCTCCCTTCCCACCCCAGTTTTCCATTGATTTGGTGCCTGCATCACAAACAGAACACATGGGCATGATATGATAGGATTGCATTCTTTACATTTCCTGTGTTAACAGCTGATGGTTTAAAGCTTTTACCCCACTCAGGCTGATTAATGTTTGACTTGAGACCAAGTGTAATTAACCAAAATGAGCACAATCAGCTCATATAATGTGGAATTTTTAATTAATACCATTTTTTACACTCTTACCAGGTTTACCAGGATTGGGAGACGGGTTCCCCCAGCCTGACACTTTGCTGGGTTCATCTGGGTCACCCCAACCTGTCGCTGCATCCGTAGTCTGGCCCCAAGCACCTGTACCATTATCTGTAGACTGTGTACCTCCTCCCCACATACTTGGGCCTGAAGATTGATGTAAAGAGACACCAAGCATTAAGCTCATTCGATGCCAGAATTCACTTCTTACACTTGCTCATAACTCCCTGAACTATAAACATATTGCTGGAATCAATGTCAGTGATGCAAGATTTGAGCACGTATGTTTAGGTACTACACATCCATGCATTTCAAATGAAAAACTGACTTGAAATATAGCTCTGCCTACCCGCAGATGCATTGCCAGAGTTAATGTCTCTGTTGTGCTGCCCCTGTTGTCTTCTTGGTGGCTGTTGCTGCATTGTTGGTGGTGGGGCCTGCTGACTGTGGCTTTGGCCAGGGGTCGCAGTATTTTTGTCCCACAAGTTGACATTCTTGCTGTTGTAGCGGGTTGGGTCTCCCCAGGCCGAAGTGCCATCATCAATTTCCATTTTACGACTAATCGACTGAGGGGATGGTTCTTCCCAGCCACTGGGTTCAAGGGAGTCACTCCCACCCCCAGGAATTTGGGGTATTGGGCCAGATGTCCAGCCTGAACTTTGGTTCTGATTCTTGGATTGTGGGCCTCCACCTCCAACATTAGATCGGCTGTTCCACCCACCCTGAATGGGTCCTCCGGGTGGCTGCTGGCCCTGTGATTGGTGCGGCTGTTGATTTGGGGCTTTCATTGGTGCCACTTGGCTGTTTGGTATCTGTGCTGCTGCTGTGTGGGGCTTGGCATTCCCCCATTCCTGGTGAGATTTGCCTCCACCCACATCTCCCCCTCCCCATCCTCCTCGTTGAGATCCCCCTTCACCCATATTACCCCAAGAAGATCCCTCATCAGAACTGTTTCCACCTCTGCTTCGCCCATCTCCCCATCCTCCTCCAGGTACGGAGTCTCTCTGTCCCCACTCCCCAACCCAACTACCCTTCTCCCCTCTTCCAGTCTCCTTCCATCCACCTGTCCCTTTATCTTCTGGACCATCTGCCCATCCACTACCCTGTTCTCCAAAGTTTCTCCAGTTCCCCCCTCCTCTGTGATCGCCCCATTTTTGTTCTTCAGTCCCCCATCTTTTGCCCTGGATTTCAGGTGGAAGATCACCCCATCCTCCAGCTGCCTTTCCCTGTTTGCTCTCCATATCTTCTTCTGGCGTTCCAGGTTTCCTTATAGCACTACTAGGCATGTGAGGACGACAGGTAGACTGTGAAGCACCTCCATCCCAGCCTTCCCTCACTGAAGCCGGACCAGAGTTTAGGTTGGTTGAGTGACTGCCAGCAGATGGATCATTAGTTACTGAACTGGTGTTCGACGGATACCCAGGACCACGACTAGTGGTAGTGTTCATGTTTGCTGATGAGAATGCAGAAGACGAAGAAGTAGTGCTTTTTTCATTTCGGTTTCCTACCCCTGTTGTGGTGTCCAGGTCCCAGGCCACATTCTGTCGAATCTGGGTCTGCCCCCAGCCTGTATTAGACAGAACCCTGGGGTCCAGGTCAGACCGATTGAGTATGCTAAGTAAGGCCACTTCAGCATTAGAGGACTGATGGGAGTGGTGGTGTCCAGATTTCTCCTCCTTTTCTCCGTTACCACCATCTCCTCCACCACTTCCAGCTATAGACCCCCCTCCACTAGAGGATGAGGGTCCTCCACCTTCAGTGCCTCCACCCTGCCCTCCTCCCCCACCCCATTCCCCAACTGTCCCATCCCCACTTTCCATCCCTTTCTGATTGTCCCAAGCTTTTGTCATAGTTGCAAACTTTGGTGAGACAGAGTCCTGCAAAACACTGCCACCAACACTGCCTCCACTACTGCTGCTGTTACTGCTACCATCTCCTCCCCTTCCACTTCCTATTGCTAAATGACCCGCACTTACCCCATTCCCTGTGCCACACCACTCTGCTTCTGAACTGCCTCCTTCCCTCACTCCCTGAGATACCACTGGGGTATTTGATCCACCATCATCTCCCCTTCCCCATCCTGCATTGTCGCCCTTGCTACCAAATCCCCAAACATTCCCATCTTGCCCCTGAGCTCCAGAACTCCCTCCACCCCACCCTTCTGCCTGGGAGGCACCTGCACTGAGGTCAGAGGACAATGGAGGCATCGATCTCCACGAGGAAGAGGCAGCGGAGGAGGAAGACATGGAGCCAGAAGGGTTACCACTCTCTTCGCCTTCGACACCAGCAAGCCCACTGTCCCCTTCATCACCACAATCTTTATTTGGTCCAGCTCCAGCTCCTTGTACGCCTTCACCTGAACCCAGCTCGGGCCCCACAGGGTTTCCCAAGTGCTGCTGCTGTTCTCCACTCCTGGTTCCAGCAGCTGTGTCAGTGTGCTGCTGATGGGGACTGGCTTGATTCACAGATGAGAGAGAGTGAGTGGTGATGAGTGTGGTGCTGGCAGAAAATGAGGGAGCTGAAGTAATGGATGAGTGCAGAGGAAGGCTGTTGCTAGCCGAAGTTGTGGCCCCAGTCTGCACCAGGGCAGGCCAGGCAGAGGGGTTCATATTGGGGCTGAAATTGGCACCAGGGACACTGCTGTTTCCACCAACAGGGCTCTCCTGAGGCCCAGGAAGAAGATGGGAGACTTTGGAATTGTAAAATGCTGCTGATCCTAGCCCTGCCTCCACCTGAGAGGAGGTGGGGGAGCCCCACACAACTGCGCTTGACTGAACACATTCATTAAGCGAGGATGAGGAGGAGAGGGGAGAAGAACAAGGTGGGGAAGGATTGTCCATGTTCCCTGCTCCTCCTCCTCCTACTGCTGCTGTTGCTGCTCCTCCTCCCTTCTGCTGGATGTTTCTCTCACTCCATGAGGCACTACTGTTGTTGTTGTTACCAGGGTAGTCTAGTTCAGACACCCCTTGACCTCCTGCCCCATCAGAACTCACTTTGGCCCCACTTAGGATACTAGGCCAGTCTTCCAGGTCAGTCCCATCCACAATCACCTTCCCGCAGCCCTGAGAGGAGGAGTGGCTGCCAGAGCCTGCCCCCCATGTGGAATTTGCATAAGTTGAAGAACACGAAGACGACAGAGCAGCGACACATAATGGGGATGAGGAGGAGTCAGGTGGTGAAGGGGAGGATGAACCCAGGTTCAAATCTGGATAGAGAAAAAGACACACTGATAATTGAGGAATTAAACAGACAACAGATAATGATCTGAAAGAAGCAAAAGGTCTGCACTCAAAACCTTCCTCCAATAAAAGTGTGCATGTCTATAGATTTGCTGTAAATGATATAATGCCCTTTCCAGCTAATTCAAGAGAGTTTAAGAGGCATAAGAACAAGGATGATTTTCTTCAAACTAATAAGAAACACTAAATCCCAAAGTTTACATTTAAAAACAACACTTTTGGGGGTAGGTGGTTTCCACAGAAAAGGAATGAAACACTTTGGTCTAATAAGTCCAATAGTTGCCGCTGAAATGTAGTGGGGTATAAAGTATAAATTTGCACAAAACAGAAATGTTCAAGCCAAGTACAAATACATGAAATCTGTGCTTAAATAATGTAACTGAATGAAAGTACTTCACGACAGCCCACCAATGCTAACTGACTGTACCACCTGATGGAACTAACTACAAGTCATTGTCATGGTGAAAGTGTACATTCCTCAACTGCATGCTTTTTTTTTTTTTTTACCTGATGAACTGCTTTTGTAAATAATTTCCAAGTAATAAAATACATGGTGATACCTCTACATAACAGTTCAACACTTCCTACTTCTATAGTCAACGTCAGTGGCTGGAGTGACGATGATCACAAAATATTTAAGTTTTGCTATAGGACATAAACTCACCTGTGGCTCCAGCTGTGTTTGCATTGGGGTTATCTGCTCCCTGTGCAGTGCCTACCCAGCCACTGCCTCCTCCAACCCCTCCCACACCCCCTTCCACTCCTCCTCCCCCCAGCAGCATGGAGGACAGCGGTGGCTGGCCCCTCTTCAGTAGCACTTTGTGGTCCTGCTGGCAGCGAAATCTCGGTGGAACCTCTCTGGACATATATCGCTGCTGCTGGGAGGTCTGGCTTCCAGAAGAGGAGGAGGTGGAGGGCTGTCCGTTGGCCACAGCAGTCCGCTGCTTTGCATTGTTCCCACCACCAGGAGGAACTTGTGCAGAAACCCCGGCTGCACTTGGACTGGGGGATGAGGGAGCAACAGGGCCAGGGCTGGGGGACACTGAGCCTGGGGTGGCAAGCGGCTGGGCACAGGAAGCCTTGGCAGATTCTGGCACTGAAAAACAGAAATAATGAACAATGTGATTCATTAGTAGGTCACTAGTACAGGTATGTTATGCAAAAAAGGGAAACATCTCCTCACTCTGTGAAAGTGTCTGTAAAGTCAAAGACACTGAGAAAATTCTGAAATATAAAACATCTAAAGGGTGAAAATAGTGATACTAATTCAGTGCAGTGATTTTCTGAGGTAGCATACATGAAAAAATCTTACACTATTAAAACAGATCAATGGTTGACCTCTATTTAAAACAAAGACCTCAATGACACTATAAAACATAAAGACACAACATACCTTTGAGTTTCGGTTCTGGCACCTAAAACAGACAGAATAAATGAGAAACCCGTGTCAAATGTATATAAAGAAAACCATTAAGTAGATAAACAACAACAAAATGTGTTTAATTTAATAGGGAGCATAATACATTTATTGTTGTTTGTAGTCCACTAGAAAATCATAGTTAAAACAAAGTACAGCTCACCACTCAGCAGACAATAACACACACCATGTCAACCACAGCTTTATGTATAACGCATTACAGTGCATGGAAACTTTAATGGACATAAGTCTTATTCATCTCCGACCTTCTTCTCATCACCAACTACCAAGTAAAATATTAAAAATTGTACTTTAACAGCACAAATCCAACATGACCATCTCAAAACTGTTTACCTTCTGAGAGGTTTCCCTTTTCTTTTTATCGTCTTTCTTCTTTTTCTTGTCTTCCATGAACTACTGTTCCCTTTTCTGATTCTCCTGTCTGTGAAGAGAAATGTACACTGTCAATTATTTATGATACACCTCAAGTCGGCAATTTTATGCTCACAAAGCATAACTTCTCTTCCAGCCATATATGATTTAAATACATGTGATTTTCATTAGATCACTGTCAGGTCTACTCTATCCCAGTCCATGTTGTGAGGTCTGTAATGTTAACCAGAGGCAGACAGCTTGGCAACAACCCTTAGTAGCCTCGCTCCTTGCTGCATAATTCATTAACCAGCAAACGATTGCAATTCCAACCAACACAGGTAGTAGCCAAACAAACACAGAACTTCAAACTCCACAACATTTCTGGAATAGTAGAGTTAAGATCCAGAGGATACTGGCTTTCACGTATGTAAATGACGGATCTGTCCAGTCTCTAAAGATAACCTCATTGACCTCACACCTGCAAAAAGTCAACGTGCAAATGAGAAACTCATACTCAGGTCACATGATTTTCATTGTTTGTGGAAAGCAAAGCAAAACAAAATAGATTGGAACAATCCATGTCCTTTGGAAACATAAAGGGGTTTCAGATACTACATATGGTGATAGGAGTGGGCCCCGTGTCTCTGACTGCTAGGCTGGACATACTTAGCTCCACGTTACAGACAGTGAAGGCAAACCTAAAAACAAATCGCTCTGATTATTTACACAGTGCTACTTAAATGAACCAACTGCTTTTAGTGTTACGATTAGTTGATTAACTGTACTGAATACATGGTTGTAGTTCAAAAAGGAGGCCAGCAAAAAATAACCCTTCAGCTACAACCAGGAGAGCGCTCGTAAGCCGAGCAGCTAGCTAACGCTATCCGCCTTCAGTGCAGCTGATGAGCGGCGCGGTGACCTGAGGAGTCGGGGGCACACTGCGGTGCACTGTTCCGGACCAAGGTGCTTCTGTTGCACCGCACGACGGATAACCTGTACGCAGTTCACTACAGGCAGCAGGCACGTCACATTAGCAAACGACATGACCCTGATTCCCCAAAGCAAATTCTGTCAATAACATCACCTACGTCTAGATTCACTGGTAGTTGTTAATACTAACAAGTCAAAGAGTCGACTAGGCCACATTAAACGACGAACTTCAAGTGACGTTTCCTCAGTGTTACAAACGAAGCTAATCAAAAACTGAGAAACCCAAATGTTTTGATTATGTAAACACTGAATAATGAACATTTATGACCAGTACACGTTGTTACATACACAAAGTAGAATAACACTAACATTTACTACTCACCTCGGGAATCACATAAGACATAAAGTGCTTCTGTGCAAAAATTCTTGCAGACCTACCGCTAGCAGGCTAGCAAAGTAGCTAGCCTAGCGAGCTAGTTCTTCGAGGCTTTCAAGGCTAAATTGAATAAGAAATGACATCACCGAAAGGCGAAATGTTATTCGTAGAAAAAAACGCGTAAAGGCGATTATCCTTTAAGCACGGCTGCAGTTCTCAAGCTGTAAACAAAACATGCATAACCCCTTGATCACTGTCAGACGCTGTATGATCGGTTAGTTTACTGTCGGCCATTTTGCTTCTGTGTGGAGGTTTAGCCAGCATATGATATCACCAGGCTGGTTGTTGATCAGAGAGGGGAGGAGGAGCAGGGTCGCAATGCCCTCCTCCACCAGGGGGCGGTATCACCCCACATATGACGTCATTAGCGACGGTGGTGGTGTGTAGAAAAATAAACAAATATATTATTATAAATAAAGATGGAGGGGGGAAAAAAGCTTCTGAAACGAAAAAAAAGAAAAATAAACAAACGGTTTTGTATCTGAATCACCTCTCATGTATTGTGTGTATTGTATTATGTGTTACGTTTTTGACAATATTTGTAAATTAATAACTAAATAACGATTAAAAATACGTAAATAAACAAACGGGGAAAAAGTTGAGTGCATTTGAGGACAATTAGTATAAAGAGTCAGTTCTCTAACACATAAAAAACTACTAGTATAGAGAGATTTGCTGCTGTTTTCCATTTTTTTGTTGTTTCCTACTCATATTTAGCTTCTGTGTATCAGTTATATCATTCTGTTATATTGCAAAAAATCACAAATGTATTTGTGCAAACTCAAGTGAAACATTTTTATTATTCTTTTATACATTTTACCAGTTACAAATGAAAAATATACATTATGCAGCGCGCACAGTACTGTCTTAGGTCAGCATAGGGTTTGTTGTTTGAGCAAGACTCAGAGAAAACATTTGTATTTTTCCATGTGTAAAATGTAAAATAAAAAAGCCAAACTTGAGACTTACAGGACAACAAAAAATGCACACATTCTCTTTAAAAATATGATCATCATTATACTGTGGATCCACATATTTACACAATAGTATATTTCACTGCTCTCAACATCACAAACTGAGAAGTAGGCTAGATATATGAAAAAATGGAACCTGTTATGGTCCTTTCACTGCCTTGTTAAGTACAATGTCATGGAAACAGTTGAGTGTAGCAGCTGTCAGAGTGAATGGAGAAACAATAATGACCTAATTCCTCTTGATAAAGACCTGACTCGACTCTACAAGCCTGTAATGTGTACCTTTCAAGTAGAATGCCTGCAATGCATTTACAGACTTTTTTCTAGATGATACTCACAGTTCACAGATATTATACTCATTGCATAGTGTACCTGTTTGCTGTGCATATGACAATAAAACTCTTGAATTGTGAATCTTGAATTATTGATTTGAGCCGATATCCTTTCCAGTTTGTACAGTTTTACCAAATGCAGCCAGACTGGTTCATTTATTTACATGTGAATTCAGAAACTCGTGGTCACCACCAAACTGATTTTTTGTTGACCTAATTTGGCTTCTTCTAAATTCCAAGCAGGTCCTTGTGATCTTGGTCTCCTGTGAAATTGTAATTTAACTATGGTAAACATATCCTTAGTAGAGGTGGGTAATCCCAGCTCCATAGAGTAAACGTCCTGCCATGTATTTGTTCCAACCACTCACTGAACCAGCCCATTTTGATGAGCACAACTCCTCATCCAGGTCACTGGGATAATGAGTGGAATCACCTGTGTTAAGTGAACAGGTAGAACCAATACATGGCAGGACTTTTACTCTATGGAGCTGGGATTACCCTCCTGTGGACCAGGGACAACAACTGTAACATGAAATGACCATCACTAAAGCCTACTTGCATCCACACTTCTTTCTAGATAAAGTAAGTCAGTCATTTTCTTTCAAGAGTGATTATGCTAATGCTAATTAAGGCTAATATTGTTATTTGGTAATGCATTATATGACGAAGGCTAGCCTGTTAGCTTGTGCACTTACACACCATTTAAAAGAGGTATTATGACTAATAGACATAGGGTCAAGTTCTCTGTTTGAATGAGCCCCTTTTTTCCCCCCGCCCCCCAAAGGGGAGGCAAGGGGCATTGTTTTTGGTTCAGTTTGTTTGCTTGTTTGTTAACACCCTAGCAGCAAAACCATTGCTTGAATTCATACCACATTTGGTTTATAGATTGCCAGTGACCAAAAATAGATCTGATTACATTATGGGAACAGTAGTTCAAAGTTGAAATTTTTTAGACATTTTTTAAAGCTTTTTTTTCCTCCCATTTACTTATAATGGGACAAATTTCAAGTGCCTATAAAAACATCAATTTTGTTTCAATTTACTTGAAACTTGGCACATATAAGCAATTGATATGCTGACATCAGCACATGCATAGACATGATGACATCAGCTGGATCACCCCTGGATCATCCTCCCATCACCACCAAAATGTAATAATTAGTTCCTTGTGCCAATATCAACATTTCCCGAAAATTTCATGAACATCTGTCCATAACTTTTTGAGTTATGTTGCTAACAGACAAACAAACAAACTAACCCCGATGAAAACATAACGTCCACCATTCCTTGGCAGGGGTAATAAGTTATAATATGTACAAGGGGCGGGGTTTGTTGTGCCTGGAACCACTTGTTTCAGTATATTAAGAGTAGTGGTCAAATATGACAATTTAGTGAGTGTTTAGCCTACAGGGAGCCTTTTTCAGTGTTACTACATTTTGCTGCTAATATGTATGGGTTATACACTTGACGTGTTGGAAAGTCAGTGCAGATCTACTCAAAAGTGTCAAAGATTAGGCTTAAATTTGACGCCACATAATATCCACATGTTGACTCCAACACACAAGCAAGATAATCATGGAACAACTTTACTCTATAAGTTGTTATTTGCCTTTTATTTAGCGGTGTTATTAAATAAGTAACATTGTATGATCATAGAAATCGTTGCATTGATTATTTTATTTCCAGATCACAGATGTAGATTAAATATTAGTTTCATGATTATCAGCAGATGAAACGCTCAAACACAATTGGTTTCTATCAGTACAAGCTGCTACAAAACCTGCACTCTAACATAACTCCTAATGTATAGGACTGACTCCTTTAGCAAACCACACACCAGAATCAGTACAACTAAAAATGCCAAGAAGCCAAGGACATCCAGAAGAGGGGCATATAGAATGACCAACATAGCATTCTCCCCTTTCAGATTGCATAGATGAGTATCTGACAGAAGAGAAATAACCTTGAAATCCTATTTGTGTCTTACCACAATCCCTGTGGAGGGGCTGAGGTCCAGCTCTATGATGAAGCGGTACCTCCGGGCCAGGAAGGTGGCCCGTGTGGACGGCATCAACATATAGGGGTATGTGGTCGGGGAGAAATCTGGCTGCCATCCTTTAGGTAATATGCTCAGCAGGTCTAGTTCATTCTCTGAGTTCAGCTGTTAAATAAAACAGAATCCAGTATTAAATCAGTGACTGTTCAGTCACAGTGACTCCAAAGAGGATCCAAAACACACTTACCAGTTCAGGCTTGGAGACTGGCCAGATCACTTGGTTAAGTTTACTGAGAAACCACGCCAGACGCACATTCCTAGAAATGCGATACTCCTCCTTCATCAGCAGGTAGATCTGGTCAGCCTCCTCCACCTTATGAGAAACACGTAGAATAAAAGCATGACACTGTTGATCAGCCCAAAGACCAAGCATGAAAAGCATTTAATTAAACACTTTACAGTAAGAGTTGATTGAATAAATTAAGATCAACACATACAGTATGAGCAGCACTATTACAAACAATCTTAAATATAATATTCTGCAATCCTTGACTTGATTTTTATTTTATTTTAGCTTATTTTGCATGCCCCCTTTTTTTCTCACTAATGTTAGATGTTTATATTTATACTTAACATTTACCTTTCTGCACCAAAGGTTTTAGACTAGAGTAATGCGATTTTAATCCTCTGTTACTATGATGTATGGATGTAACTGTTGTGAACACACAAGAGAATACAAATATCCACAATTATGGCTTTTGTTTCCTATGGTTTTGTAGTATTTTGTTAAAAAATTTTTCAACGTCAATTTATTTTACTATTAGACAAAGACTGGTCTAAAGACATGGTTTATTTATTTGTACACTACATTAACATGGACATTGGTTTAAAGTGTTTATATTACTATGTATGTAATTTTATGTGTATGTCTACAGGGTTCATTTTAACCAAGAAATGTGGTAATTTTGTTTCATAAATTATATTACATTATATTTTGAAGACACTTGTGGGTTTACATTTGTCAGTATTGCTGGTGATGTTAAAACTTAACACTAAATCACACATTTCTTTGTAGAGTTATAAAAGTTCACAGCCTGTTTGCAGAAACCCCTTTAGTAAATATTGCAGTTCATTGTTAAAATTACCAACAACCAATACACCAGCATCCTCTACTAAAATGTCTATTTCCTTCCTGCTGGCTAACCTCCTCCCTTAGCATCAAACTTCAGAGAATGCTAACTAGCTTAGCAAATTGGATTGTAGCACTCATGTCTTTATACACTGAGAAGATACCAATAATATACAATTAATACTCATATCAAATTCACGACTGCCATTGGATAAAGACACAACAAACTGCTTCATTATTATACACAGTTTTCCAAGAGATAAAATCAGTACCAGGTAGAAAATCTATGAATACATGACTTGTCTTGTCTTTGTATTTGTCCCAGTATTATGTTGTCTCTTCTCTTGTAGCTCATGTAAACTGTCAGCCAGCTAATGC
>JAPTMW010000028.1:8141370-8151599 GCA_029822955.1 Ostorhinchus angustatus
TAGCCCCAGTGGCCTAATGGATAAGGCACTGGCCTCCTAAGCCAGGGATTGTGGGTTCGAGTCCCATCTGGGGTGGTACGTTTTGCTCTTGTCATTCATGTAATAATGTCAAACCATAAATTAAGGCAAATTTAAGTACTTTAGGTAGCACTACATATAAACGTAGGTCTTCTCATATTTTGGTCCCTCCTATATCGAGCTCCTGTCGATGCGGTGTTCCAGTTTCCTTATCCCGGCAGCCAATCAGGGAACGCTCCGCTCTGCCTTGGACTTTCCCTCTGTCATGTGTACAAACTGATTTTCTCTCTACTTGATCCACTTTTTGTTAATCCACGTCTCCATTCTGCACTCCGTAGTTATTCTACCTCCATCCGTACCGCTATGCTTCTACTAAAGAGGCTCTGTGTTTGCCTTTTATTTCTGGTTCCTGCAACCTTCGCTTCTGCAGACAGTAAGTAGGTCGGCTTTATGTCAAATCAGGAGCAGTTGTATAAGAATCCGATGGTGTTTTCGGCTTGGGTAATAGTTCGATTTAAAACCAAGCATGCTGTGGTTTACTCACACTCAGCTGTTGTGAAGTTGTGTTGAAGATCTGGGGTTTGTTTGGTTTATCTGTATCATACGAGGCAAAACCCCAAACTCAACAGCACACAGGTGATTGAGGCATTGTGGGCTTTGACTTTCACTTTTGTTTACATCCATTCATCCCTATTGATATAAGACAGGACAGCAGCGCTTTATATAATGAAAAGAAGTGGTCAGTCATACAAGAGTGAGACCTGAGATTATTAGTGAATAGGATTATAATAAACCCAGCTCTTGTTTTATGACCCACAAAATGCAGTGTACAGTGTTTACCAGTCCACTATCACACTAACCATGAAAAAATAATATCAGTTTTAGCTTATTGTGCATATATAGGGCAGTTGGACACTTATGCATTAAGTGTCTTAACTATTTTCTTTACAGTCACCAGTTTCATGGTGTTTGGCTTCTTTTCAGAGGTGACAGCTGCCACAGTGTACTGGGACCCCGAACAGAAGAACGTTCTGCTGAAGGAGGGGGTTCTGGAGACAGAAGGAGATGCATACGGGTTCTTGAATGACACCCTGCTGAGCACAGGCTGGAGCGTCCTGGAGATCCGAGCAGGGTACGGACAGACCAAAGAGACAGATGAGGTGACTTTCTTCCTGGCCGGCTATCTGGAAGGCTTCCTCACTGCTCAGTAAGTGTCAGGAATGTGCAGTCATGGCACTATTTTATAGCATCCTCGTGATCTATGTTGGCCTATTCACTTGGATAGTTTTGGCCTTTGACACCTTTAAGCACAGAAACTATTGATGTTAACACTTCCAATGATACAGCATTTAAAAGCTCACCAAATATCAACTTTATCTAATTGTTTTTAGATTGTTATTATAAACATTTTCATTTATCATTCACACTTTTTGTTCTTAGGCAGATGATGGACCACTACACCAACATGTACCCTCAGCTGATCCAAAACCCAAAGGTCCTCGCTGCAGTTCAGACGTTCATGAAGTGAGTGTCCTCAGTTTTCCTATTAAAATAAAGAAAGACCCAGCAGCATTCACTTTACAATCTGACACACATCATACTGATCATGTTTCATATCCTCTTTTCAGAGACATTCATGTGCAGCTCACAGTGTGATGTGGTCGATATGTTTGAAAGGCTTTTTATGTCCCTAGGGTCTTAATTTTCTTTGTATCCATGAGTCCTCAGTTTTAATAAATTCAGTCAAATATATCAGTCTATTTTTAAGTATTTATTAATGTGGGAGTCAAATGGTTCTTTCAGGAAGCAAGATTCATGGGTCAGAGACCAGGTGAAACTGAACAAGACCACAGATCCTCTGTGGAGACACACAGGTTTCATCGTGGCCCAGATGGACGGTCTCCAAGCCGGCGTCGCATACTGGGCAAAGAAACTAGGGAAAAAGGTTTGGCAGCCACCTCACATGTCCACCAAATGCAACTGTTTGGATTCACATTACAACAGTGTGTATGGAGAAATAAAACTGTAAAAATTACATCACTAAAGGGATGTTTATGACTTGTGCATATCTGAGTCAGAGACCAATGTCGTTAGATGTTTATTATTTTTCTTTTTTATCTTTATTTCATCTCACTGGTTCATCTAAATCCTATTGCATCAAGTTAACATGTAAAATGAGGAACCTCCAGTCCAAACCACACTTGTGATCATACATCACAGTTTGTCACTCTAATATTTAAAGAGACATGTTCTTTATTTAAGTCTGGATGAAATGTGGACATATTTATATACACATACGTATGTTTCAAGTGCTGCAACTTTGATAGAGCATATTTGCATTGAAAGGTGATCAATCACCTCATTTCAGTGGTTTTAAGGTGCCTCTTTCTGAGTTAGTCAATAGTTTTGTCTGATCAAATCAACACCGTTTGTTGACATTTGCAGACTCACAGCTGTTTATCTGCTGTCCCTTCCACAGCCACTGTCCCTGTTTGACATCCAGTTCCTGAACGCTGTTGGAGACCTGCTGGATCTGATCCCCGCCCTGGTCCCAAACTCCAATCTTCCACTGAGAGACTATAAACTTCCAGGGATGGGACACTGCTCTGCTCTCATCAAGGTCAGAGGTCATCAATACATAGTGTAGTGATAGTATAAGACCTGCTAAGCAGTGTGCAATGTAAAACAGTGTAACTGCACAACAAAATACACCCAAAATCTAAATGCACTTCAGCTTGTACGTCCACTGCAGATGACTTCCATGCGTGTACTAAATGACAAAAACCAAATAAGCCTTTATGTGCTCTTTTAACATTCACATCTGTCTTTTTTTTTTCCTTATTTCACCTATTGTCTGCCTTATCTTTTATAAATGGGGCAGCCAGCTTTCAGTTTTGTTTCCTTGCCTGGAATGCTCTTCAATCTGAGCTGAAAATACCACAACTCATCTCACTACAAGCTTTTCGTACCGTCTTACTGACCGGACAGTGAGAATCCTTTGGACAGTGCCTATGTTTTTAGATAGTTTGCTGACCTCGACCAAATCTTGCATTTCAAAAAATTGCTGATGACGTAAATTAATTGCAGTTTAAAAGTTCTGTCAAACCTTTGTTATTACTTTATGTTATTACTGAATCATTGCCTGTTTTTTAAATGTTATCACCAATCTTTTACCCTGTTTGTCATCATGGTGTGTACTGCTGACCAGGTCACCATGTAAAAGAGAGCTCCATCTCAGTGGGACTGTATCTGGTTTAAATAAAGGCTAAAAAATAATAATAATAGTATTTACAATACAGTATCTGATTTACTAAAGCCAGCGATCTCACTTGTTTCCTTCAAAATGCAACAAATGTCTTCACTGGTCACTGTCCTCAGATGCTGCCTGGCTATGAGAACCTCCTGTTTGCCCACTCCAGCTGGTACACGTACGCTGCCACAATGCGGATCTATAAGCACTGGGATTTCCACGTCAGTGAGCCAAATACAGCCACAGGGAAACTATCCTTCAGCAGCTACCCAGGCAGGCGCCCCTCACCTGTCTCATGGATTCACCTTTCTTATAGACACATACACAGTCTTTCCTCTGTTGAAGGCCATGGATCCCTGGTCTGACGTGTGGCTCATGAGTTAAGATACGTTTCCTCTTTTCAGGTTTCCTGGTGTCTCTTGATGACTTCTACCTCCTGGGCAGTGGGCTGATGATGACCCAGACCACCAACAACGTCTTCAACTCATCCCTTTTTGACATAATTACTCCCAACAGCCTTCTGGCCTGGCAGAGGGTCAGGTTGGCTCACAGCTTAGCAAAGACAGGAAAGGAGTGGGCCAACACCTTCTCCATGTACAACTCAGGTGTGAACAGCAGCAAGACACAAGACACACATCAAACCTATACATCTCCACTCCAGTATGAAAATGAACTTAGAGAAGATCAAAACTTAAAAAGTGAGATTGAACTGTGATCGTCAGTCATAAATCAGGACCATTGGGTCAAGTATTAGGTCATTAATGACCAGATTCCAACACATTATAAAAAAAAGTATATTTGGGACAATGCGGGACACGTTACACATGTTGAAACATAAGTTAAACCTTAGAGACCTAGGACTATTTTTATGGTGACTTCCAAATGATTTTCTCTACATTTAACCTTTCCAAAGTGATTTATCACCATTTATTATAATATTAAACTTTGCATTTTGCAATTTTATTGAAAATCAGGTATTTTCTTAGATTTACTGACCATGTAGATGTTCATAAAAGCTCAGAAAAAACTCTATATAATAACTAAAGGTTATTATATCAGACAGCGAACCCTGAAGAAAAAGTGACTTTTTTAACAGAAAAATAAGCGTCAATAACCACTGATTTTTATTAGTGAATCTGTACAGAAATGGAGTATAATTAATTCATATTATCATATTTATGCAAAGAGTCTTTTATAGATCAGACTTCCTCTTCTCCTTTGTCTTGTTTTATAGAAGGTGGCATCTGGCGTTAATGTCCATTGCTGTCACCTCCTGTTTGTGACAGGACCACAGTTCTTTTGCACTTAACTATAAATACCAGAACAGATGAAACTGGCTCCAATGAGAGCTTTATGTGTTCTTTGAGCTGCATATTCAACTGGCTTAGATCTGCAACTTCACATAATGTATTACACACAGAACCTTTTACCATCTCTTCTGTACCGTACCTCCCCATCATGAACACTTGTAGGCACCTACAACAACCAGTACATGGTGTTGGACAGGAGCAAAGTGAAGCTGGGCCACAGCGTTGATGATGGTGCTCTGACAGTGGTGGAGCAGATCCCAGGACTGGTGGAGTACTCTGACCAGTCTCAGGCTCTGCGCAGAGGTAACAACACACGTGTCCACAATTGAGTCAAACTGGACCAGGATCACACGTCTGACCTGGGAATCTGTAACATCCATCCACTGAACCTGAAGAGCGTTTTTTCCCTCTACTTCTAACATGACACAGGTTACTGGCCATCCTACAACATTCCCTTCCACAAGAAGATTTACATGCTGAGTGGGTACCCTCAAATGTGGGAGGAGTATGGAGAGGATTTTTCTTATGATCTTTGTCCCAGGGCCAAGATCTTCCGACGTGATCAAGCAGATGTCAAAGACCTGGGCTCCTTGAAGCACATCATGAGATTCAATGGTTTGTGAAAGCCTCAGTTTATATGATTCATCTTTTGTTACAGCTCAAAATATTTTAATCCTTTATTTTTTTTACTTATTTGTCTTCAGACTTCAAGACAGACCCATATTCCAAGGGAGACCCCTGCAAGTCCATCTGCTGCCGTAATGACCTCAGATTAGAGCGGCCTTCACCTGGGGGTTGCTACGACACTAAAGTCAGTCCCCACACTCATCTTGGATTCTGTCACTGTGTATGAAGTGCTTTTTAGCTCTACTCAGATTTGGTTGTTCTCCGTCCAGGTAACAGATTTCAACATGGCTGGGGACTTCAGTGCGGAGGCGGTGAATGGGCCAACGACACAGGATGGACTGCCGCCGTTCCTTTGGGATAAGTTCAGCCACATCAGCCATCAGGGTCTGCCACCGTTTTACAATTTCACCTTCGTCAAGATGCAGCCTCTTCTCTTCAAACCATAAAGGGTTTATGTTGAAAGAAATAAGAGGCTTTCAGTGTACTGATGTCAGAAAGACGCACAGTTTCACAAGGATGGAATTCTAACTGTTGTTGGTCTCACATCAACATGTGCAAACTGCCCATCAGCCTTTAAATCGAAGTCTCAGGTTTTAATCAAGGCTTTACTTCAGAATACAGAGAAAACATTTTTATATCTGCAGCCACTTGTGCCTTTAAACTGATAATTGCATGATTTTAATAATGACACTCTTTATGATTGCCACTTTAATTAACTTTTTATCTCTTTGTGACTCTGCTGAGACTTTAAATGCTTGAATGTCTTCATATGTGTAAACATTATGGTTTTATTGGAAAATTTGAACAATCAGTGCAATGTCATACTCAGGGCTGTTGATCTTCTTTGACACTGCAATTTATCTGGATCTTTTTCTTGTGCTGTGCACAGTGAAATTGCCACAGGTTTGTTTTTCTGTATGAACTTGTGTTTGTGTGTTTCTGTGTGTCGGTTTTATGCTAAATCATTCTTTATTAAAGGTTTGTAGTTGTAGCAGTGCAGCCATTTTCTTGTGTCCTCAATAGTGACTGTTCTGGAGAGGTTCTGGAAATCATATGACCCAGTTTGTTGTTTATGTCCTGACAGCTGAGTATTTGTGTGGCGCAGTGTCACTTCAGGTGAAACTGCATTCATTATTCAACAACTCTTCAATGGCCAATAGTTAGTTTGAGTAATTTTATTTAGGAAATAGGGAAAGTTTCAAATCTCTAGTCCCAATTTATATCCTCATCTGTGACAGTGAACTGAGTATTTTTGTTTGGCGGAACAAGAGACAATGTTGTTTTAGGCCTTTGGAAAGATGTCTTCACTGTTTTCTGATGTGGATCAAATAATCAAATCAACAAGCACTAATAATGAAAATAATAATAACTATGGAAATAAATGTGAAATTTATTTGGAGGCATAAATGATGCTGTAATAGAAGCTAAAGGTGGTCATACAAAATATCATGTGGGGCATTTTTTGGGTGATTTGGCAGTGTATATTTTTGTTAGTTGGAACCTTGTCTTCAGCTTCATCACTTTATTTGGCTATTGACATTATAATATGAACATGGCATTGTCAGACTTCTGAATTACATTGTTTAGGGCACTTTAAGCTCAAGATACTAACCTCACTCTCCTTTCTCTTGCCATGCAGCATATTATCCAGACAGTATGTAGGTGATAATGAGCACTTTGTTTTTGAACAGAAACACGTTATGCTCAGTCTGAACCTCTGGGGACACATGTTGTGATTCACTCTTTCCTATGAAATGCAGGAACTGAAACGTCTGTTAGGCACTCGGCATTCATTTCATAAATCTTCTCACCTCATCTCACAGTTCTCTGTTTTCAGTTGCTTTTTTTGTTTTTTTAAGGTCACTAACAGAACTGTGGTGGAGGGTAAAACAGCAGCAGTTCATTACCTTTCCTGGTTTAGTTATGGCCAAGAAGAAGTGTCCTGACGGCAGCCAGTGGGACAGCCTCATCAAATATTGCTTGTCCATAAACATCAAACCAAAACCAACAACAGGTGAGCACCACTGAATCTATCTGGATGTTATTTAGTGCTCTTTAGAATCAGAACTTCTTTGTATTTTTTTTTTTTTTGTTCAGACTACGACTGATTTTCCAAAACATAATTTATTGATTTTCTCTTCTGTAGTGAAAACCACATCCAGTAAAACTAGTAATGAGCTTTAAATGTTTTCCACGGCTGACAAAAATGCATATGTGTCATTTAAAAGGGAAGGTGCTGACACTTTTTTAACAAATGTGTTCTTCATTTCAGTCCTTTTACATAAAAATGTGGGTTTTTAGGGATGTTAAGAGTGTAAATTGCCCCTTCTAAGACTTTTAATCTCTCTTCCATTAGAGCAGCCCCTCTCTGCAGTAGTTGAACGGACAAACAGATCCCCACCTCCACAGAGTCCAGCTTTGTGGATCTGTGTGTGCATGGTCACACTGGGGTCCATGCTGGCTCTGGCACTCTGGCTTATCATATACAGACGACACACAAGACCCAGAAGAGCTTCAGGTAAAGATAACAGATATCATATGCTTGTTCAGTTTTGTTTTCTTTTATTTCTGTATACTGAATACGGACAGTCTTCACATATACGTAGGCCTGTATATCCGGTGTTTTGACTGTATTTGATAAGTTCACATAAAGGTTTCCCTGCATTTGCATTAGTCTAAGAGCTGGTGTTTTCCCAGCAATGATTGAAAATAAATCTTGACATCTGATCAAATAGATCATGTGTGATTTGCAGCACTTGCCACATTTAGTTAAATATATGTCATTGCAGCCACTAATGCCAAAGATTATGTTTTCATAAAATGGATTAAAGCTCCTTTCACTTTACATTACCTTTAGTTTTCAAGTAACTAGTCTTCCAGCAGTGGCCATTAGTTGCACTTTAAGAGGGGGCTCTGACATGCAGAGTGAGCATCTGTGGGAAGTGTGGGGGAAGTGGGGCTGCAAGCAAATAGGTGATGAAGTGTGACGTTCATCACACTAGAAACTCCACGGTATCTGTTCTCTACTTGTCAGGCGTCCCATGGGTCAGCCAAGCCTCTCATCAGCTATTCTAGTCTCAACACACATCCGTTGGTAAGGCAGGATAAATTGTGCCTATGTGCAACCTTGAAAACGCTCAACACAGAAAAGCTTAAGATCAGTCATAACAACTTTGTTGCAGTAATAGAGGCTGAATTAGACAAAAGATAAATCATGTGGAATATTTGATTCTTGTGAAATGCTAGATCAGTGTAGGCGGAAAGTAACAACATTAAAATGTTACAGCTGAGGACTTGCAGTCACCTCTTTAGCAGGAAGATGCCATGCATGCTTTAGTCCTCACTGACTAAATTATCTGTCAAAAAGACCTTTATCTACAGGAGGAGGAATGTAAGTAATTAGATTAGTGAGGTATTGGTAGTTGCTGCAGAATGTAGTACATCATTGTTTTGCATGTGGTCTAATGCAGAAACCCGATAATGTTTTAAAGATGTTTCACAAACTTACAAAAACTGTTTTATTCTGTTACTGTTTATGTGAAACAATGACAAATTAAAACACTGAATGCATTTGGAGTAGTCTCTGTGGATGCCTCATACACAGAGTATGAGTAGTCACTGAATGGATTGATAATGAAAATGATGTGAAACATTTGCTGCTTCCGTTACACCTGATCCTAACCCAACTGAACACTGATGGGAGAGTTTAGACTGATAAGTTGGACACAGCACAGGATGGAATACCTCTTGGAGGGATGGTGTCCAAGCCTCAAGACTCATCCCTACATCCCTACACCCAGGAAGAATTTAGATATCTTTAATGAAACTATATTGTCTTGCGTTAAACAAAAAATGCTAACAAAAATAAAAACATCTTCCAATGGGTATTTTGCCAGAACAAAAGGCACGTAAAAAAAATAGGCTTATATAACAAAATAAAATGTCAAAAATGTTTTTTTAGTAAAGAGTTTGACATTTGAGACAGACTTAATATTAATAAGCGAAAGCATGACACTCAATATGTCAGCCCTGCGATGAACTGGGTGTACCCCGCCTTTGCTCATAAGTAGCTGGGATAGGCTCCAGCGACCCCTGTGACCCTAGTGAGGATAAAACGGGTTCAGAAAATGAATGAATGAAATCATGACGACAATCTTGTTTCTGCTGGAATATAATGTATTTAGCTTGTTGACTCTTAAAGAAATTGAGATACTTTTATTTTCAGACTCATTTCCCAGAAACAAAGCTTTATTTTACCTTCCTTGAAATTTCTTTTGTGTCATGCAGAATCAATGCCAAGAAGCATTTAAACTGGTTTGACTGCACATTGTGGGCCAACACCTTACAAAGACATTTTTTTTCCCCCCTTTAATTTGTCACTTGTCCCTGACTGGAAGTTATGATATCCTTCTGTGTGTCATGGAAATAATACAATATAATAATGTTTTAAAGTAACATATTATGCCATAAATAGAACAATATGTTATGTGGTTAGTGTTGAAACTCCATTTGAAGTTCAATGTGTTGTAGAGGATATCATGACACAGTATTTAATATTAGCATCAGTTTCAGTCACAGTCATGGTATGGTGTGTGTTTTGCAGTGGAAGCAGGACCAGCTCAGCAGCCTCTTCAGAAAACAGAAAAAGAACACCCACTGCCTACAGAAAGCAACGGCCAGGCAGAGGGAGCAGCAGCAGCGGGGGCCTCTTCCCTCTGCCGACACCTGCACCTTGGGGTCCAAACCGGCTTTAAGTCAGAGGAGGGCTTCACCGCATGCACAGACCCCATAAAGCATGTCAGGAGAGGGGGGAGCGAAGGGTTGTCTACATATAGTACAGTGAGAGAACACACAATCCCACTTCCTGCCACTGAGCTGGGTGGCACTGCCTTAGTGACAACAAAAACTGTGTAGGTCTCTGTGTGGGTGTGTGGTGGGTTTTCCAGTCTGTTGTATTGGATAAATGAATTTTTCTAACATGTTTTTTTGCATAATATTAGACTTTAGACTCCTGGAGATAATGT
>JAPTMW010000028.1:8229730-8253446 GCA_029822955.1 Ostorhinchus angustatus
TAATAATAATAATAATAATAATAATAATAATAATAATAATAATAATAATAATAATAATAATAATAATAAAACATCATCATCATCATCATTATTATTATTATTATTATTATTATTATTATTGTTATGTTGGGGGGAGGTTATATTTCCGTAGATGTTTTCCAAAGATTTTTTTTAATCTCCTGTTATTTGTACCCCCCTCAAAAATAAACATATTTCTTCATTTCTCCTCTCTATCAATTTTTTTCCCCGTTTTTTGTTTGTTTGTTTGTTTGTTGTTTTGGGGGGGTTGTTCGTTTTTATTTTTGTTTAACTGTGAGTTGTTTTTTCCCTTGGTATCGCCTGCATTTTGTTCACATTCATTTGAGGATGTGTCAAAACATTAAAATATTAAACTATATTCAGTGGCAAATAGTTGTCAAGTGATCATAATAAACTCTATGTCAGAGAGTGGAATACCATTTCCGATTATGTGATTTGAAACGGCACATACATTTTCACTTATATTAAAAAGCAGTACCTCACATTATTTATTATCGTTTATTAATTAGAACACCATTTCCCAAAAGCCTCTGTTGAAAGTCAAGATGGTTTAGTTGGTACTTGGACGCTGTAGCCCAATGATGTGTGGGCCCTCCCCCATCTCAGCCAATAGAAACTCTGTTGCTATCACTGCTTATATTTTTAGCAAATTGTTCACCCTGTAAGAAACTACAAATATCCATCCGCTAAACAAATTAGAGTTCACAAGGTAAATTTGTATTTTGTATTAGAAAGAAAGAGCCTGTATTTATGTATGCTTGTTTGAACTGACATTTTAAGGTGAAAATTGTAAACCAACATCATCTCCAGAAAGTAAAGACTGACTTTTCTGTTTTGTTTCTAACCCAACCATTTAATTTTAAAATATAAATATGTTAGCCTTAATTATTTGCTGATAGGTGGAGAGTTTCGGAAAATTTGGGAAATATAACAATAATAAAGCAGCAGCTGTTATTAAAAAAAAGAAGAAAGTAGTCCCTGCCGTCATGGGGGTGTGGGCGAGTCACAGTGTATAAATACGCAGGGTTGTCAAACAGTAAAGTTTCTCTGGAGCCTCCATGCAATCTTGTCAGCTCAAGACACACTGTAAGAGCCTCTCTCCATCTATTAGGGCACCGTGTACAAATAAAGAAAAAAAAATACGAAGAATATCCACTGGTCATCCTCCGAACACCAGCCACTCGTCAAGTCCGCTGTGAAACCCGACACAGTACAAGGGCAGAAGTCAAGCTAGGACATCAGAAACGATAGGTAAGTAATTAACTGTCAGCTGATGCACGAAAGGGTTCAGTATTAGTTTAACATTACTGTATGTGTTTTTAATATCAACAGCACGTCAACGTGTGTTTGTATTTATTGTACAGAGGTTATGCTTATCCATCGAAATGGACCGAGTGTAATGAATGACTGCAAAGGTCCAACCGATAAGAAAATCCTCATTTTTTGTTTTTGTCTTCCTCCAGTTCCCTTAGCTAAAGTGACCCCTTCAAAGACTGTCGGGCTGTCACGGGTATTTTTCGCTTATGTTTCGTGTTAGGTGAGGTTGTTTACGCTGAGGCGGACTCACTTCTTCATTCCTCAGTGCACATACTCGCTCGATCGGCGGTTCAGCACTTAATTAACTTCATAATTTAATTTACACCGACGATTTGGCAAGGAGGGATTCTTCACCTGCATGTCAACTAAACCGGTGTCCTTTCTGCTACATTGCCTTTTGACTGACATATGGCTGTAATCCCCAGGTAGACCCTATTACCTTATTATCTGAGCCTAGCGTTCATGCAAACCTGGATCATATTTCTCCAGTCTTAGCCCCTGCTGGCATATTTGACTCCATCACTTGGCATGTAGATGTGAGGTATTGTCCAAATTCAGTGGATCATATATATAACAGGAGAACTGTGGGGGGCATCAACTAGACAAAGGGAAATGATAACATTTATATTGACATATTTATGTATTGAGGCCACTTGATTCAGGTATGTTTGTTTCATCCTTCGTCACATTTTAAAGGGATCTTTTTCTCTCATTTAAGTATCATTGTTGGTGCTGCTGGAAAGACCACTGTAGCATTGGCACTCAAAAGATAAAATGTAGTGTGGATGCTTTGCAGCACAGTGCCACACATAAACAGCTGTGAGAATCAGTCCATGTAAACAAAAATAGCAGTATCGATGATGCTTTCGCTGTAACAGGCCTGCAAAACTGAATTCAGCTCATCTGAGCCATCAAACCAATCTGCAGGTAAGGATACAAATAATGCAAAATTTATAACCAGAGAAGATGTGGGTGTTTTACTAAAACCGTAAGTGTGGTTTATGACAAAGACAGTTTACTCCCTGCACATTTGAAGTTGGTTATTCTTTAGTGTCATTGGATGACATTGAATCGTATCATGCTGTTGCGTTTTTTATATTAAGAGGTAGGAAATTCAGTAGATGCTGCTGGTAGCTTAGCTGTGTGTGCACTCGGTAATAATGGCTCTTGCAGCTGATGAACTGGAGGGTCCTCTTGTGCTTAGCGAGCCCTTTCTACACTAAGACTATCTTTAATACAGGAGGTAGAGAGCAATTTTTACCACAGATGATCCAAAATGGGGTCCTATTCTATATAAAGCCCATTGTAACCACCCCAGTCTTATCCGTCAGTGTCACCCTTTTACATGCAGAAGGAAAATGTGAAATGGTCTTAAATGGTCAGTCCTGTAGCTGTGCATGCAGCCAGTGAAGCTTTATCTGTAATAACATTAGAATTGTCTTTAATCGGAGGAGTCTTTCTAATCTTAGCTGCCGAATCCCCATCTGGCAGGGAATTCAGTGTGAGTGAATTGTTTGTGTGCAAGGGGGGAGGGGGGTTACTGTGCACGCTGCATGGTGGGAAATGGTGTTCTGTGGGCTCGACTAAGTGTCCTGCCATTTTACACTTGTTCTTTGAGTGAGTCTTGTGTTGTTGTTTTTTTCCTTTTTTCACCTACCCTTTTGTACTGTGATGAACGGATGTTGTGCGACTTTGTTAAAGCATTAAGCAGGAGAGGCTCCATGGGATCGGATTCAGATTATGAAGGATTTATGAAGCCCACAACACAGCATCTGTTACATCTAGCAGTACACCCTGCAGTGGGGGGTAAAAAAAAAAACTAAATATAAAATGGTACACCTATAACTGCTGTGCCAGTAATAGCAGTTATGTGGTCATTTTTAACATATAAAAAGTTGAATGTCGGAGGGTCGACAGTTATAATCAGTTCATTCAGGATCTCACTTTTTTTTTTTTTATCTCAGATTCCAAGAGTTGACCCATGTAAATTATAAGGCTGAGAAATTAATTTAAGAATGCTCAAAATTACAGAATGTCCTGGTATAATTTCAAAGTCACATGAATTGCAAAGGTTTAAAAGTACAATGTGTCACAACATATCATTACAATGAAAACATCAGGGTGCTACAGGGATGACCTGGCCTAAAATCACATTCTCCAGAGGTGAAGGAACAATCTTATTTGCTACGGACCCCAGAAAATATCGATAATCATTTTGAATGTTTATAAGTGAATATGAAATGCAAAAACTACCATTTGATTAGTATTACATAGTCATACACATCTTCTCACTGTAGTCACTATGCTAGTCCTGGAGATGCATTCCCAATAAAATATATGTTTGGGGTTTTTTTTTGTTTGTTTGTTTGGACTTATCAAATTGGTCAAATTGACAGTGTCTTTATCAGGGTGACTTTTTCATTTTATGGAAAATCTGCTAATTCTAAAAATTGGATGCTAAAAACATATAGTTCCATTGGAATTAAAATACATGATGTTTTAACTGTCTGTGATCTCACTTCAACAGTCTGAGAACTGGAAACAGGGATAGGGTTAGACGAGCAGTGGCTTCTGCCTACTCTCTTTCAGGCACAACAGTTGTTCCATTCCCCCCCCCCCCCCATGTTCTGCATTGCATTTTCGTCTGAAATGAACTAAACTAAGTCTTTATTGATTTGTTGTTAAGTAAAATGACTCCTTTTTCTTTTTTCTTCGCAGTTGGAACCTGCAATCATTCATAGACACTTGAGTTGTCAAGCCTGCTAGCTGCTGCCACTGCCCTCAAGTTGCCTTTACCATGGCTATCATTAAAAAAGTCCACACTTTACCATAAGCCTGAGGAAAATCCCTTGCTACAGTTGCATCACCTCGCTTCCAGCACCATCATCTAAAACGTTTTGCTCTAAAGACGGCGCCAGTCTGGTGCAGCCATGCACCTAGAAGTGAAGGTCGCCCTCAACTTCATTGTGTCATACCTGTACAACAAACTGCCTCGGCGTCGAGCTGACCTGTTCGGGGAGGAGCTGGAAAGGATACTGGTGTCTCGTTTTGAGGGTCACTGGTACCCCGAGGCTCCCCTCCGGGGTTCTGCTTTTCGCTGTATTCATCTAGGGGCTCAGAGGGACCCAGTGGTAGAGCTGGCTGCCAAGAGGAGTGGCCTCGACACGGAAGAGGTGCGTGCAAATGTACCTGCTGAGCTGAGTGTGTGGATTGACCCATATGAGGTTTCCTACCAGATTGGAGAGAAGGGGGCAGTGAAGGTCCTCTACCTGGAGGACCCTCCTGGACTCGGCTGTGATAGCGAGAGGGCCGAGGGGGTCATCAGAGAGGCTAAAGGAGATACAGAGGTGGATGAGGCCAAGAGTCTGGGCTTCAACCCAGATGCTCAGGTATTTGTGCCGATTGGAAGCCAGGCTTCTCCTGCCCTCATGCCTTCACTGTCAAGCTCTCCCACACCTCTGCCGGCCCAGTCCTGCCCTGGGCTCTTCAGCTATCCCAGCTCTAGCACTCCCACTGACCTCACTGCCCACTCCTCTAATACCTCCACTCCATCCCCTCCAAGTGGTGGCCTGCCCTACCTCTCCACTCAGCAGCCGCCCTCAGCTCTTCCTCCTGCCCGTCCCCAACCCATAACCTTCACCACCGCCAGCTTCGCTGCCACTAAATTTGGCTCCACCAAGATGAAGAAATGCAGTGGGACTGGCTCGGCGAGTAGCTCATCCGTTGCAGTCAATGTACCACCCACCCAGAGGATGCTGTCTCGCTCTCCGACAACCATCTCTGCACCAGAGCTGCTTAAGCACAAACCCCTGTCTCTCTCCTTGCACTCCCTCGGAGGTCCAATGCCCAGCCAGCTCTCCCCCAACGCCAAAGAGTTTGTCTACCCAGGATCACCAGGCCCGCTTTACTTTGAGGCTGACGCACAGTCCATGCAACCTCATGCCAGCCCATTCCAACCTCCGCACACCGTCAACAACCATCCATCCTTTGACCCTTTCTCCAGCCCTCCTCCAGCCCCGAGTGTGGGCATCATCGGCAGCAGCAGTGGGATCTCCTACATGGAGAAACCTCCATTTGTTGAGGGTTTAGGAAGTTACAACCTGCAATATCCTAACCAGTCCTTCCAGCCTGTTGTGCTGGCCAACTAAGCCTTCGTTTGATAACAGTTGCAGGAGGAGTCGAGTTAAGGACAGTAACACTCCTGATATTTTCAGTTTTTCTAACAAAGTGTTCTAATACTAATACAAGTTAAGAATTAGTTTTACTACAAAGATTTAAAATACCACATTCACTGAGTGTTTCATTTGTTGTATTCCTCTACAACCCCATCCCTCCCCTGCTCATTTGTCACTGGCATTGGTCATTCTTTGTGTGTTGACAGAAGCAGGTGGGAGTATGTTCCTTTCTATCTTGAGTCATTGCCAAGCTCTTATGTTTATTATTTTGCATTGAATGTTAATGTGAGAGATTTTTTTTTCTTTCCTAGGCTCGTAGTCTAATGGACCCGGCTCTAGTATACCTCCATTTTGCATTGCACTGTCATGCTGTGAAAAATGACCTAGCCAAGTCCTGCAGGGAATGACGGCTGTGGAAAAGCTCAGCACTTTGCTCTGCAATCTGCTCTGCCCTACTTGCCACAAATACAGAGAGGGGGCTCTGTTGTCTCTCCGTGTGTGTAGCCCTGTTCTGTTTTGTTGTGGCTCAGCGTGATTGAGAGACTCCCTGTTTGCATGGTGGGCATGTTACCCTTGAAAAGCACTCGTGCTCAGACAGTTGAATTCCGTTGTGAGTGGGTGTATATTGAAAGCAGTTGACATGACATGGGTTTAAATGAAATGAGTGGAGGGAGAAAAAAGGAAGCATTAGGGTGTTAGAGTGATGTAGTAAAATGTATCGTAGCTGTCAGGGGAAATTGCACCTTGAACGGTTGGGAAAACCTTGGTGAATATGAAAGTGAATGAATCTTTGCATTTTAATAACATAGCCTTGTTCTGATACCTCGCTTTTACATGCAAGTTATAATTTCACAAAATCTATACAAATGGATGCACACACGTGCAAAATAATTTGCACATGCACACGGTTGCCGTCAGCAGTGTGTGAAGGTGAACAGGCAGAGGAGGAGGTGGGGGGGAGGGGATGCAGTAGCTCAGCAAGAGGGATTGTGATAAATGGCTTAGCATGACTTTGACTATGAAGGAGAGGTTTTCCTCTGTATGGAGGGGAGAGAAGGGAAGACAGAAGGAAATGAAAGGGGGAGAGAAGCAGCTGGAGGGATCTGTTGCCTCAGCGGCGTCCAGGGTGTATTGGCTTAGAGAGCGACACTTTAAAACCCAGGGCACGTTTCTTGTGAGCTTAAATGGTATTGAAGCCAAAGGCTCACACTATTCTCTCCCCTCTTGAAATTCTTCACTGATCTCTGGTTTTTACAAAGAGAAAGCAGAATTGTACAGTTCAGTTCAGGGTGCAGTGAGCGGTGATGTGGACAGACGGAAAGATACAGAGATGAATGTTCTTAATTGAGTGGGTTTTGTCGCTTTTTTCTTTTTGGATAGCTTGTCAGAGAGTGTGCTCTTGAACAGCAGTATGTTTACCAGCCGGGTCCATGTGATTGTTATATTGTCCCTCCAGGGAAGAGAGACCATCAAATGTCCATTTGAGCTTTCCAGCACTTTATTACAGGGCTCCTGATGCTGTGTGTTGCCCACAGACATAGAGCCCCCATTCCTTTACCCTCCGTTTGGCAGTGCACATTTTATTTAACTGTCAAGAAATGCTTTAGAGATTCAACAAGGAGTACATTTGTATTTAAATGCATCACAGCAGTGAGGACCTGTCGGTACAGACTTGTACCTGTTGATGCTTTTGTATACGACGACCCAAGGACCCCTGACTTGTGTTCACTCTGGTGTTGCGATGTGGCGGCTTGTCATGCATGCAGTCATTCAAGTTTTATTTTCATTTTGTGTGGATGGGGAGGCACACATCTCGGTAAATGTTATATTTCCGAAGGGGAAAAAAAGGCATCTGTACTTTTGTTTGTAATTTATTTCTATATTTTTGTTTTTGCAAATGATCACTTAACATTTGTATAAGTAAGAAATGACAAGTCCAGGAAAATGTATATAAACAGTTCTTATGTTCAGATTCTTTGTTTAGTTTCTTACATGGCGAAGTTATTTTTTCAGAAAAATAACATGAATATATGCAAACTGAGACAAAAATAAAGATGTACAGAATAAAGTATTGAATGTGTATTGTACCTTGTACAGCATTTGTCTAATAAGACGGGTAAATGTATTCATTCTTCAAGTGAGATTTGGAGTTTAAGAAATGAATGTTTACAGTGGGTTTGTGTAGGAAAAGATGGCTAATATCGGGGTTTTTTTTCTGCATTTCCAGGGCAGTCTGACAATATTATTCCACATTTTCATAGGCAGTACATTTAAACCAAAAATATCCCTGTATGTCATAGAAATTTAAGTGCAATGTACACCTTTTTATATGAATTAACTGTATATCACATGTTCATCCCTATTCTTTCATCAACAAAATTCATTAATATCCCTGCTTGGTTGATTTGTCAGCCCTTAACCTTTTTTTGTCATGATTTATATGCTCTGTTAAATTTGACTTCATCTAATTTATTCAGTGAGTTCTCCTCCCCCTTTCAGCCTGATCCTCTGGTCTTGATACTATAGCCATATCCCAGACTATCTTTGCTTACACAGATGCTCACCCTTATCTGGTGCAATGTAATGCCATAGTTTAAATTACCCTGAAAGATTCAAGGGGGTTCTACCTCTGTTCACCCTGGAAAAAGATATATATATATATATCATTGTTAATGGTTAGGAAAGATGAAGGAGATGAATGTGCTGTGAATGTGATACTGATCTGTAGTTGGTCAACCCTGGTTGAGATGGCCTGTGGTTTTTAAAAGAGAAATAAAAGGAAACTGCTCATTTATTGAATGATTTTTAGTCACATGCATGCATTTCCAAAATGACTCTTTTTCCTCTTTTCTATGTCAAGGTAAAAGATGTGAGGATGTAATTAATGGATTTAGACTCTGATTGGCTTTCACATCTGTAAGAGGTAATGCTGTTTTGTTTTTCACACTTGAAAAATATTGGACTAGTGTTTTAAATACACAGCAGATCATCTGGAAAGCAGGCTATTCTACAATCAGGGTTGAAAATTAATCAAGGGGAAAAAAATACCAGATTTTTGTATTCTGATGTCCTTTGCTTATATTGACGTGTGCATTTTATTTTGCACTTTGGAATATTTCATTGTCATAAAAGAAATTTATTTTCTATGTAAGATTTAACATTTAAGAGTAAAATAGATCTAATTAAAAGTTCAGATGATGTATAAATATAGTGCTTTCTTTCCTGCCTGTATTTTATTATTTTTCCTATTTTGTATCTGATCTGTACACCCTGTAGATGTATAACAAATCTTTCACTACTGAAATGCAATGACCTGTTTTCTGTGCAGCCCCTCAGGAATGGGGAGTTACTACTGCAGTTTCTTATTGTATCAGATTCTTTTTTTAAGTTTGTAATAAAAACAGATTGGCAAAAAGAAGCATGGAAAATAAGATGATTGTGTCGGCCTCATTGTTTATGGATTGAAATAGTGTGTGGGGGGGAGGGGGGTGCGCAGATGTGTGGTATATTCTCTGCTTGACCCAGCTCCCACAAATCTTCTGCTGCACTTGTGTCTTGTAATACACATCAAAAAGGGTTTGTCAATGAAAATGACCTGTGAAAAAAATGCATTTGTTAATCAAAAAAATAGTCAAACATATAAGAAACAATGTAACTATATCCCAATGACAAAAACTTGGGACATTGTGTAAATATCAAAAATAAAATGACTTGAAAATCTCTAAAACCCATATTTAATTCACAATAGAACATATAAAATCTGCAAATGGGTTCATGGCATTTGCAAATCATCCTAACTTTAGGAATTGAGCTTGTACACTGGAATAGAATTGGATGTAAAAGGAGTGCGGAAGAGTGCTTGGTTAGCAGTGTGGCTGCTTCAAATAAACTGGCTTTTTAAATAACCTAAAAATAGAAATGTTAAAACTGCTTTCTATAACAAGATCTCAATATCACAAAAACTAAAATGGATCATTTCAACACTATAAAACTAAACTAAAACCACTTGTGCAGTGTCCCATCTCCCTCTCACTCTTGGCTCTCAGGTCCCCTACTCCTTTGTTCCTCTCCAAAAAACAAATTTATAAACTAAGTAACAATAAAAACTAATGACTATCTAAAAAATATATATAAATAAATAAATGTAATAACTCTAGATCAAAAATGATGAGAGGTAATGTCTGTTTCCCGTGAAAAGCTCTCAGATTGAAATGCTGATTCTTGTCATTGCAGTAAACAAATTCAAGTGATGTTTGATCAATAATTCAAAGCAAAAATTCTCGAGTGGTGATGAGCCAGATTGCTCACCACCCACCTCAGCTGGACTCGTCCCAGCAGGTATTACTTTATATTTCATCATGCTCCGTGTGCTGCCTCTGCTGGCTGGAAGGTTCTGGCTCGTTCATGTGAGGCAAACACACCACGCTGTGCTTTCTGTAGTAACATGTATAGTGGTGTGACATTAACATGTGTGGCCAGGCTCCTCCTCAGCCCACTCTTCATCATCATCATCATCGCCCACTCAGACTGCGTCTCATCTCCCTCCCGCTTTGACTGCATTCACGTTCTCCATCTTTCCTTGTTCATCCCTTTGCCATATTGTTTACCCCCACCTCAACACTTCAGCCACACCCCCTCCTCTTCATCTTCTCCCATTCTCTTTCACCCTGTCCTCCTTCTCCTCTCCATTCCAAAGAGCCCCTCCCTTTCTTCCCTTGCTTCGCCTTTCTCCATCCCAACCCCACCCAACAAACACATGCACTCATCTTGCTGGTCTTTGAGGCTGCTACTGTTACGCAACACTGCTCCCCTGTGTGTCGATGTGATCATTACGCAACATCTCCTACTCCTCTGGAATACTGATGAGCAGCAGGACCAAGGAAGGTGTGGAAGGGATGGCAAAAAAACAACACAGGACCTCAAAGAAATCAAAATCACAATTTGTATGTCTGCACATGTAGTCATTTTGGGTATGTGTGCATCAAAAGCTGAAGTTAGGAATGACTTGGATGCCTGATTTTGACCAACACACCACTCCTCTTTTGTCATCTATCGGTTCTTTGTCTCTCAGTACCAGTGTGTCTCCCAGTAGAGCTGCCGCAGCTGGGCAATGACTCAGGCAAGGTCAAACACAGAGCCAACATGTCATTAAATCCCAATTTATTTCATATGCATGATACAAGATACAGTCAGGACATGGTACTGCAGTTCCACATATCCTATACATGATTAGGACATTACAAAAAACAAAACAAAAAAAACACCAAACAAACATACTTGTATGTAAAAAAAAAAAAAAACAGGGAAAAAAAGCAAATTATTACAAAAAAAAGACATTTAAATATTTTTCAGGAGTATTGTAGCTACTTTGAATAGTAAACACGAACATAGTCTTATTGATGCCAAGCACCTAAAACCAACGTATCAGACCAGAACCTGAAAACAACACCTCGGACCTAAAGATAGGCACCACAAGCATGCAAAATATAGCAAATAAAGCTTTCTTTAGAAGCTTTCTGCAGAAACATTTACCATTTTTAACAAAACCTGTAACCACCTTTATCTTTATATCCCTCATGTATCTGTCATTAGCTGCTCTTAGGAAAATGGTATCCTACCTGACACATGCAGGTAGGCACAAGTATTTCAAAGGTGCAGCAGTTATTAGTCTGTCTGTAGCAGATCTACAGTACATACACAGATCTAAAACTTTACTCTTGATGCTGCAGTTTATTTACAACTGCAGAACCTGCAGCCGGATAAATGTGAATGAGCTAGTTTGTGACTTAAAGGCCAGTTCCACATAAAAAAAAAAGAAATTGCTACATACTGTTTGCTGTTCAATAAACCTGTCATTCTATTGTCTCCAAAAAAGACTCTCCTGAACACATTTAATTTACTTAAAAAAAAAAACAACCCCTAGCTATGCATTTATCAACTACATTGATGCACTAGAACAATGCAGTCTGTCAAGTCTGAATGTCAATGCAAAATGAAAAACATTACCTGTTGTACTAGATCATCAGGAATCCAAAACAAACACAGAATCTATCAAGAAAACACAAAAGCACCAGCTGATCCAGTGTATCTAGATATAGATCAATGTTAAGTAATTAGAAAACAATCCACACAGTGATCAAAAGATGCCGCTTTCGCCCCAAAGGTCAAGCACAGACTGCACGAGTATAGGTGATGCGATTATGCAGGTCGTAAACACAGGACGTCAGAGCGCAGGTGTTTTGCTTTTTCTTTCGACAGAACTGTACAACAGACCATCAACCTACCCATCCAAAACTGTATCTAGTTTTTAGTGATGGATTACAGACGTAAGTACACTTGGTGTCAAATATTCAACATAAAAAAAGACAACAGTACTGGGTTTCATGCATTAGGATCCCAGATTATAGAGGAACTGGAAGCACAAATGACTTTGGGGCATTTCTATTTAGTACGACATAACAATTTTACATACGACATCATCACTGAAATAAATCAAGCATTACATAGCCAAGTATTATTGCCACATGTATTGTCTTTCCAGGATTACGGTGATTTATGAGCATAAACTGACTAATCACAAAATCTGTATTGGTCAAAGACACTTTGACAGAAGACTCCCTTAACAGTCTGCAATGTGTTTTTTTGTTTTACTAATTTTCACACAGACTCCACCACTTTCGCAAACAGAATTTTAATGTATCAAGTCTGATTTGACCCCTTTGCCTAATGGATCTAAGCTGCATTTAATGTGCTCTCTGCTTCAACCAACACTGCTTTATAGCCCTACAAAACTTTGAACCGTTCAGAATAGGAAGTGTTGGATGAGGTAAATAAGAATGTGCCCTGTCCTTTGTGTAAATATACATAGGGAGAGGGGGGAAAACATAGAACTATATAAATCTGTTTTTTATAACAAACATCTAAAAGCACAGTTTACCCATTGAAGTCCCTGCTTTGTCATTGGTTTCAATAGAAGTATTGTTCCTCAAAGGAAATAGAATCTGACATATTGTTGTACATCACAATCAACAGATGCATTATTACCATCAGAATAAATACAGCACTCATTGACTATTTGGCAAATATAAGGAATAGTATTGGGTTAATAAAGACACAGTCTGAATCCCTGTCTTAGGAAATAAAGACTTTCTAGAGACACTAGTTTATTTACAAGATTTAGAAGCAGTCAACCTTGGGCCTCCTACAAAAAAACTTTAAAATCAAATCCCCCCTTCACTACACCATGACGAGGCAGGCAGTGGCTGTAGCGCCCTCTACTTGCAGTGTGCAGTAAAATAAACATCCCTACACATTAACATACCCCTCCACCTGTGAGGGCCCTGGAGATCTTCAAACATATGCCTTTAACAATAAACCGTAAAAACTAGTCATTCTCTATTTGTAAAATTATTATCTTTTAAGAAAACATCATATCTCTCCTTTGTAATAAAATTTTGTATGAGGCTCTGGAAGATAATCTGAGGTTAGTATTAAAAAAACACACATACACACTGTAGCTTTGAACTGTAGGTCATGCATGTTTTTCTCACCTAATACGCTACTGTGTATTTTCCACGCAGGTTGTGGTTAATAAGGTCACCTGCAACTACTAGGATGTTTACTCACTGAGTGTTTCATGAAAGAGAAAGTGCAAAAATGGATTACACACTGATACACGCACATAGTTATGTGGTGCACAAAGAAGACTACTCTATGTACAAATAGAATTTAGACAATTTTTCTGTGCACAGACGTGTATATGTGGATTACACAAAGGAAGAACTGTAATTGAATCTCACCACTGACGTACTCTCTTGCTTTTGTTCTTTGCTGACCTGAGCTCTTTGTTTTCTCTCCCTTCAGGCCAGGAGTATCTCTGTGACTTTTGTCTCCTTTATGCGTGAATCATGTGACTCCCTCCTAACAACTGACAACCTTTGTCTGAACCTCAACCCAGTACTGGACAAGGAGCACACACAGAAACTTAAGTGCAACACTAGGAAAAGTGAGGGACAGGGGAGTGTGTGCCTTTCTAAATGCATAACTTATAAAGGACTCGTGCTTTGGTCCGTTAAGTTCTGTGCAGTGTTAAAAACTGATTTGAGTGTCATTTTAAAATCCTGTGATTCTTTGTATGAGCCTGCCCTCTTCATAAGTTTCTGAAAACAGTCAGACCATATTTTCCATGTGTGTTTGACCATGGGAATGTCTATATTCGTCCCCTTTTCCTCTCTGAGTGTAGAAGCCAGGCGCTCTCCACAGGCCTTCCCGTGACCACCGCTCCCAGATCGCCTCACTGCCTGCCAGCGTGTGTCCAAAACTCCAGGTCAGGAACAGCAGCGACCGGAGGTCAGCGAAGACGGTGCAAATTTAGATTCCCTTGGTGTTTGTGTCTGTGTTGAATTCTGCGGGGAAGGGTGTTTGTCTCATTGATGCTTCATAGATTTTTGCTCTAAGTCCTTTACAGCGGGCCATACTTAGCCTCATATCGGGCCAGGATGTTCTTGCAGCGACCACAGTCTTTTCGTAGCTCAGCCACTTGCTGCCGGAGTGCAGCATTCTCCCGTTCCAGGAAAGAGGCGCGTACCGTGATCTGGTTCTCCTTCAGCCGCCGGGCATCACGAGAACGCTTAGCTGCCAAGTTGTTTTTCTTCCTCCTGGACCAGTATTTGTCATCCTGAGAATGAGAGGTAAAATTAATGGGAAAGTACAGAAATTTTTTTATTTTATATCCTGTTAAATATAGAATAATAATTCAATTTCCCTGCCATTACATCAATATTCTTACTTTACGATCACATCTGTGACTGCGTCCAAATAATTATAAGTAAGTCTTCCACTTGACCAAAAACAGTTTCAGCAAAAAAAGGCTCTTTGTTTCAATTTGCACAATAAATATGACTAAAGAGACCAACCTTCTGTTCATCAGGAACAAACACTTTCTTGGCCTTCTTTATCATAGGCTGCGGTTTCAGCTCCTCTTCTGAGAACTTGTGCTTACGTGGGTTGAACAGTTCTCCCCCTGGAACACTGGACAGGACAAGGTCTGTGGGATCCGGCTGGAAATTAATATCCACCTCAATGGCATCTGGGTCGATGGGTGAGGGTGTGTTACGATCTGTCGGTATAATAAGAAAAAATATGCTGTTTCTCCTCCTTTTTGTTTGCTAAAGGATTATATTATATTGTCACTATTGTAGCTAAAAGACATCTCAGTTATTATGACTCTATGTCTATGAACTTGGGCTTGCAACTGAATTACTGTTATTCCAGAATTACCAGAAACCAATACATGCCTTTACATTTTTATCTATAACAATGAAGATACTCTTGAAAGCCTTTTACCTGTGAGGCTCATGATGTATTCTAAATAGTTTTTTTCTATGGTTCTTGCTTCAACTTTTTGTCTGTGTGCTATATTGAGAAATCTTACAGCAACTAGAACCTACCGATGAACTACAGGTGTATTTCAGCTCCTACCTGTAGGTAATCCAAATTAGCTACAGGTAGCATATAAAAAATGTATATATAAAAAAAGTAAAATCGAGGTTACTGCCTCCTCTGGACACCTGTCTTACTCAGCAAAAATTCAAAATGCAACCTGTTTGTTTTGATATAACTGTGACAGTCATTGCTACCAGTGGTACTTTAATGTACTTCAAGGATCTGTATTTTTGAAAAATATTGACAACATTGCAAGATGTTATACAGTTTCTTACAGACATTAAACACATATAGAGTGAGTAGTTTTTGGGGGGAGAACTATTTTGGGTCACTGTTGTCTTGAGTTCATGTACGCAGAAAGAGGGGTTATTACCCACCTGTTTTCTTGTCTTTAACTTCCACCTCTTGTACAGCCTCCTCTGTTTCCTCTTCTTGTTCTTCCTCCTCTTCCTCTTCCTCTATCTTGGCTGGCTGTAAAGTAGTGACAGTCACTGGTTCCTCTGGATCTGAGTTGACCATGGAGGTGGCTGATGCCGAGGGGGAAGCAGCTGATGCTGAAGCTGATACTGAGACAGCAGCACCAGTAGTAATAGTAGTCGCTGTAGCAATAACCTTGGGGATGCATTTGCCTTTTCCTTCAACTGAGCTCAGAGTCTTCTGCAGCTCCTCCTCTTCCAGGGTCACAGGAATGCCGTTCTCCAGGAGGAACTCATCCAAGTCCATGTACTCCAGATGGAAGGTCTCCCCATCATAGGGAATGGTCTTGTCCCAGATAGCTGGAGTCAAGGAGGCTGATACACCTCCACCGCCGCCACTTCCTCTAGGACCTCCACCAGCATTGGCCACTCCAGCACCACCTCCTTCGGCATCTTCAGATGAACACAGCTTTTCTTTCTCTATTTCTGCATTAAAGACAGGAGAACAGCATCTCGTCATATTCAGTCACGTGACTGCCAGAGCGCTTTGACAGTGCCAGTGAGGTCTGCAACTACATAGGAAAATGACATGGTAAAAGTGAGAGTAGGGTGGATGAGGTGTGATGTGGAAAAAAAATGGGTAAACAGAATTGAAGCATAACCAAAAGACCTGACTGACTTTGTAAGAAAGTAGGAGGAAATAACGCTTTGGAAAAACAAAAGCGAATGTGCACACCTGCAGTCCGAGCACATCATACACTATTACACAAAGAAGGGACTAAATAATGCCATACAAATACGATCACTGAAAAGCCAAGTAGTATCTTCGTCGTAAATTGTATTTACAGTCTACGTGCACTACTTGCAGAGCTGCAGCGACCAGTTAGAACTTTTTGTTCTTTTTAGTTTCCTCGCAGCCGCAAATGAAACCGACTCCGTGCAACATATGGCATGACGGCCAAATCTCGCCTTATTCACGGACAACATTCATTCAGATGTAATCTCTATCCATGCGCGCACACATTTAAGCTTCAATGTGTGTAGTTGTGCATAAAGCTTCAAACAAACGAGCAGGTAATTCACAGAACAGAAACAAACTGGGCGACTGCACGCCCGTCTTTTCATCTCACCATCGTCCCCTTCCTCCAGAATGTTTGGAGGCGGAATGTCCATGATCTTCTTCAAAACAAAAGGAAAAGACTTTTGCGGAGTCGTCGTAACGGTGTTACCACCGGGTTTCATCGCCACCGTCACCGCGGCTTTGCCAGGCATTTTTCCGTCAAACCTGGTCGCAGACTAGGGTGATGTTCTCAATGATACGGAGAGCTGTCTCTTCCTCTGAAAACACAAACGCACCTCGGCTATTCGATGGTTTCACGAATACCGCTGCTTCCCCAGCTGTTTGTCAATATTAACGCTTTCGGATGAGAAAATAACACTACGAAAACCCCTTGTTGTCTGTGTCCATCGAGGGCGACGTTTGGATATACTCCGCCCACTTAGGAATAGTAGAATCTGATTGGTTGTTCGTAGAGTCTGACTGAACATGCATCTCCTCGGTATAAGCTCGAGAGTGCACTGACGATCAGTTTAGTACATGAAGTATGAGAACACTGTGCAGACCGCACGTACAGAACGTGAGCCGCAATACAGAGTCTCGTGCAGACAGCGTTACTTTGAAGTGGAAGATGACACTTGTGAGTGCAGAGTTCTTTACACAACCACGTAAAGTATCATGTGATGCATGACCAGTTAACAACACACAAACTCCCCTTAAAAACAAAGCAGCAATGCACCGTGGTCTTAGCGAAGTGACTTTGTTCCGCTCACTTTCTGTCCTTCACAAGACACTCGTGGACCAACACGTGCCTCCGCCCCCAACCGTATCACGTGAAAGTACAATCTGTCAAGGGGCGAGGCTGAAAGTACTTAGCACGTGCATGTTGAGGCGAGCGTGGCGGACGCGCGCACAGTAGGAACAGACTACACGAGTCAGAACAACAGCATCTTTTGAGTTGTTTATCACAGCGGGGTTTTATTTAACCATATAATATCAACATGTAGCTCACAGATAAACACTTGGCTTGAATTTAGTTTTAGATGCAAAAATAAATAAATACATTTATAAATAGGTTAGATAAAACAAAACGTCGTGCTTTTTCTTTAATTGTAGACCAAAGTGCTAGATTTTTTCACATAAACGAAAAAAGTGTATTTGGCATCCAGTGTTCCACACCAAATACTCCCGTCATCAAAACAATGGGCGAAAAAATCTCACGTTTCCGCGCCCGACCTCTATCTTCACTTTTCTTCAGCAGGTTGTTGGGTTCAGGACACGATGTTCAAGCTGCACACCGCCCTGCTACAGCACCACCCATCTGCTTTTCTCCACTTCATTGTATCCTCACAGCAGCACGGGATGGAAATGTCCCAGCACTGAGGAAATTGATTAAATACCTGCTCCTGCTGGTGTCTTCGTGCAAAGGAGCAAAGTTATACTTCTCTACGTGGTTCACCGGCATCACAGTAATGTTTAACAGCAATATGATATGAATGCACACTGAGATGGGAATGTGATCTAGGAATGTCCCCTTAAAAGGAACTCACACTGGCTTTATTGTGATTGAAACCCACACCTCCCAAGAACAGGAGTATCTGAGAACATGACATTGTCCTAATGGTACAACATGTGACGCTGAATCACACAGTCTATAAAATGGCCTTGCTTAACCGGTTCTTTATACTGTATAGAAATCAGGATGTTGTGGCCCAAGGCTGCATGCACCTGTGTGCTTATAAACAGAACTGAATGCATGCTGAACATTCCAACAACCACTGTCCTCTGCATGGAGTAAACACTCTTGGGGGCCCCCTACTGGCTGTTCACAAGGCGGACAGACTAGCAAAGACAGGTGGTCTCTTGACTCCAAGCTTTTGTTTCTGGGAGAAATTACGAGATTTTGTGTCCATTACTCTGTTTACACAAGACTTTTAATCAACAGGTAGCGGACAGGACACTGTTCACAACAGCAGAGGTTTCACTGTATTTTTAACATACATGGGGGAGGATGCCAGTTATGAGAGACCAGATGTGATTATTTCAAGTAACTATACAGTAATGTAATTTAAATAATACTTTGATTATAAAGACATAAGTGACATAAACCAAATTAAAGAAGGCAATAAACTATAGATGGTGATCTGACTGCACAAAGAACTTAATGATATGATGAAACGCTGAGTGAAATCTGTTTCATTGAAGTTGCATCAGATGCAGACTGCTGTTTCTTGAGTGTGCTGTCTGCTGGCTGGCACCATGCAGCTCTCTGGCTTTGATCAACTGTGTATGTTAAGACTTAAAACACACCTACATATGCAACACAAATGACCTTCACATAAAAACTTCATTAATGCACAGTAAACTGAGTAGTACTAACTGTGAGTTAATTGATGATAAAAATCCTTATTTTAACTAACTGCACAAATGAGCTATGAGACACAAAAGGAACAAATGTAATAAAAATTGTGACATGTTTTCACCTATTTGCCCATGCATCAGTCTTCAAAAAGCAATGGAAGTAGTAACCTGCTGAAAACATTCACTTCAACATACTCCTGCGTTCACAGTTGCCTTTAGGCAGAATTATCCTCCCTCAGCAGGCAGAGGAATAGCCCCCAAAACATCAAGTAGTTGTTCTTCAAACTTGGACTGAATTCATAGGTCTACTTGACACAAGTCTGACAGCTACAGCTTACACTATCACAGCAAACGGATTAGTCAGATTTTAACGCGTTTCTGCTTGAATAGATAGAAAATGATCTTACCAGTGTCATCAAATGCAGGGAAGGAGAACGGGTACTCAGCCAGGGACTTGAGCAGGTCAGGTACGTCACTCTTTTCTCCAAATAAGATGTGACTAGCTGTTGACATGATGAGCGTCCGGTGTCTGTTGGAAATTATGAGTGCTGATGAACGAGTCTGCTCTCATCTAATAACTTGACTCACTTTTCACAAAGTTTGCAGCGGGTCACATCACGGGGACGCGTGCGTCCACCACAGAGACGAATCGTTAACAGGGCAACGTGGGCACGTCAGTCAAACAGCTGAGCAAATGAGAGAGAAGGGGGCGGGCTCTGATGAAACCAAACAACAACAACCTGTTTTGTTCATCTCCGCACGCACACTCCTCTCCACGGATGGTAGCACGTGCAGGTGAGACGCGGCTCGAGGCGTCCCCTCCAAATATCTCACGCCACCTAGTGATGGGATGGAGGACTACCAAAGACCCGTTGAAATAACCCTAATACGCTATAGAAATGGCAAATATTAAACCTCAGGTCAGACATTCAAACTTATTGTACAAATATAAAAGTAAAATATAGTACAGTAGTAGTGTATATTGGTTTTTTTAATACCAAACTCTCATCAGCATTTTTTTCTGCTATTATTACTGTAATTATTAATTTGCATGTCTTAAATACTTTTCAATGACTCACATCTAGGTTTGTGCAATCATTTTAGCACCTGTTAAAAATAGCATAATTTGGTACTTTTTTCTTTTAATCGAAAAGATGTAAAAAGCGATGATAGCACCATCTCCCCACAGCAAGAATATCCTCAGATCAATTCCAGCACCAGCCAGTTTTTCTGTGGAGTTTACATGTTCTCCCTTTGTCTAGGTGGCTTCTCTCCAGGTACTCCAGCTTCCTCCAAATGTCCAAAGACATACATTTAACAGGTTATTTGGTCACTATGAGTCACCCGTAGGAATGAGAGAGTGAATGGTTGTTTATCTATGTCAGCATTGTGATGAAGTGGTGATACATCCAGAGTGTGCTCACCTTTGGCCATATGTGGGCCAAGATTGGCTCCAGTACCCTAACGACCCTCATGAGGAACAAATGGTTAAAAAACCTGATGTAATGAGGAGGGCTACAAGTAGATAGTTTAATATTTTCAGCGCTTAGTTTCCACAGTGTGAAATACAATCTAGAAATGGCAGATGAGGAGAAATGTGGAGGTCAAAATAAGATCTGCAAGACCAAGAAAATAATAGGGGAGAAATTCTTGTAATCTAGTCAGAATGGCAAATCAAAACCCCCGGCTGGACTGAAAAATAAATCATCAAAAAAATCAAGCAAACTAGGCAGTGGTGGTGCAACATTCCACTGTGCAGCAAAACCTACGCAAAGACCTTCATGAAAACTGTAACAAAATGCTTAAAAACCCTTAACCCAAGTTAAAATTGAACTCTTTGGCTACAGTCAGCAATGGTCTGTTTGGAGGAAAATAGGAGCAGCATTTCATGAAAAGAACATCCTGCCAAAGTACTTTGAAAGGAGGAATGGGGGAAGATCACAAATACAAGAAATTAAAGATATTAAGCTGGCAACCAACATGCTATGAAATCTGACAAAGTGTGTGTGTGTGTGTGTGTGTGTAACTATATGTTCATGTTGGTGGTAATAGACTTTTTTTTCTTGTCTTTGCTTAAAAATACATAACTATTAAATCACTAAATTTTTTATATTTTTCTCAAGCTGCACCCAAATGTTTGCATAATCTGTAACCATTTCTATTCATTCTCTACCAGCAGTTCTATACAGGTCCTAAATTGACATCTTATTCAATTATAAGGCAGTCAACTAATTTTGCCAGATATATTTCTTAGACCAGTCTTTCTCAAATGCGGGTACATGTATGAAAGAGGGCACTTTTCAGTTTATATTTTGCACACAAAATGTACTTATAAAGATTAATTTTTAATATTTTAAAGTTAAATATAAGTTGTTTGTTTAAAAAGTTTTGAAAATAAAAACATACACCTTTGGCACAAGAACAAATTTTACCAATTTTTTTCAATCAAAAATACTGAAGCGAGAGTTGGGGGTACTAGGCTAAAAAAAAAAATATTTCAGGGGGTACTCAACTGTAAAAAGTTTGAGAACCATTCTCTTAAATGACAACAACCCTATTAATAACAGTTTTTATTTGTAATGACTGCAGTGAACTGAAAAAATCTGTCCTGTGAAGTTTTGTATGCACATTTAAGGTTTTCCACATTCCACATTGAGTAAAATTAAACACCACATATTCCACTTAACAGAAAATTACTAAACTTTGGTGAATTGCCACTGCACAGTAAGGATTAAAAGGAAACAAACAGAAGAAAATATCAAATTAATCTGAATTTAGATTCAGTATCATAGGACACAAAATACATCAGGTTAAATATGAAACCCTTGGGAATAATCTATGTTGAACACTGGGTTTGTTCCAGAGACGTGAATGAGAATGAGCAACAATAATACCCACACACTGTTGGAGGAAATTAAAACTGTTAAAGGAAAGAGTGTATGACATATTTTGTCCTGTTCAGTGATCATTTGGCAGCACTTTGAATGTCAATCACAGCTTCCGAGAGTTACGTCATAAGTTTTCAATCCTGAAGTAGAAAGTTGTACTTTCCAAAGTCAGACTCATCTGGCATGATGAGCATGTCTTTACGGGCTTTTGCGAGCTTATGTCGCAGTAAGTCTCGTCTCTCAATCCACTCCTGCAGCTCCTCCGGGCCGTGGGCGTAGTCGCAGCACACACCATCAGGACAGTCACCATTCAACCTGCAGAATATACAGAATCATACAGAATCTGGCTTTTCCCGACTTTTTTATTGTTATTTGGACAACAAAAGGCCCAATTGTTATATGGTCAAAATGTTTCCAGAAGGAAATGGGAAAGGGAAAGCTTACTTGGGGCAGAGTTCAAAGTATTTGGCAGGGAAACGGTAGCTCCATGTCAGAGACTCGTCTTCTCCCTCACAGCTGAATACACGGTCTTTGTGCTTTTCAGTGGAGATGTGTTTCTGCCACTGCCGCTCACTGTTACTGTGTCTACCACATAGCTCGCAGTGGAAGCCATTCTAAAGTACCAACAGGAAGTAGAACATTTAAATTTGAGGATTATAAGCTGTTTTTAATCTTTGGAATGAAGAAAAAATATTTACACACCATTGGCTCAGCATAGTCAGTAGGCATGACAATGAATTTCTCTTCTGGGACAGACTGGGTGAGCATGGATCCATCTGTTTGACAGTCCTGGGCCGATAATGATAGCCACATGTCATATATCTGCTGCATGTCCAGCACTGCAAAAACAAAAACAAACCACTCTGCTCACCTTTAAGTTGTTGAGTAATGACAGCAGACAATAAATTAAGGCGGCACCAACTGGGTGTGGTGCTCTTTATGTGAATCTTCACATTATGCCATTTAGACATTCAGTTCAATTCCGTTTTATCTATGTGACCAAATATCACAAATCCAAGATCTACCTCAATAGGCTTTACAATCTATATAATATACAACACCCTCTGTGCTTATATTCTTAATTTTAGCTGAGGAAAAAGGCCCAAAAAGCAAAAAAAAAACTTTACTGGAAAAAAATGATAGAAACTTCAGGAAATGTATCCATATTATTATTGGATAAATTATTATCCAGATTTTTTGTCTTGTTTCTTGAGGAACAATGGTATATAATCAAAGACCCTTTAGAATAAGATGCTTCACTAAATACACTTCTTCAATTCTGACATTAAAACAACATTTCAAAAATGCACAGATCAGGAGAAAATTTACTTTGCTTTTGTCTGGATGGAAAATGAGTGGGAAAATAAAAAGTGTGATAATGATGATAGTAGTTACCGATATGTGATATTAGTGTATTAAAACCTTACTAATTTACTGTCACTATTACTGAACATAGTCTACTGTACAATACATTCTCACTGATTCTCACAGGAAGTAAACCATTTTGTACAATGAAGATCTTTGGTATAATAACAAACTACAATGTAATTTTAAAAAGTCCTGAATTTCAGTAAAATGACAAAAATGTGTTAATCTTAATTAAACCACTACCCTGCTCATAATGTTTGCTTCAAATTCAGGCACAAAAACAGAATCAAATGGTATGGCAGAGTGAGACAACTATTTTACACTCACAGTCGTTATTCTTCATATACATCCACATCTTCTTCTCCTCTTGGCTATGAGCAAATGTGCAGTTTCCAAAGTAGTTACATTTTCCTTTGTCCAATATCTGTGTACATATCTAACACAAAACACAAAGCTCAACATGCAGTAAAATGTAAAGTGACATCATAATGAGGAAGAAAATGGGAAATAATTTTCAGGTAACAGACTTAAAGGCAGAGGTGTGTAATCCCAGGTTCATCAAGTCAAAGTCCTGCCATGTATTGGTTCCAACCTGTTCACTGAACCAGCCCATTTTGATGAGCAAAACTCCTCATCCAGGTAGATTGGATA
>JAPTMW010000028.1:8323143-8340454 GCA_029822955.1 Ostorhinchus angustatus
GGCAGTAGCGGTACAAGCTAACGACGATGAAAGAAGAGGATTTGGACCATGTCGGTCCATGGTCCTTTGGCTCTGGTCCATCTGGGGATGAGGCTCTGCTGGTCCCAGTTGATCCAGATCTGGTCTGAGCGGTGAGCGTCACGGCTGTGGTTTCGCCGCCACAGCCCAGCTCATCTGACAAACCTGGGTCAGACTTGAACGAACCGGGGCTGTGGCAGCGAAACCACGCTCCGTGACCTGACATGACCACCAGTCAGCCTGCTTTCATTCTCTACGGCTGATTTTATGAAGCTCCTCCTTTGATTGGTGTCTTTGTCTCTTTTGCACTGATCCAACACTCTTTTTCTCTGACCGCACTGACACATACTCTGTTGGATCAGTGAGCTGCCTCAACTTTTCCGGTTTCATTCATTTCTCCATCTTCTCTCTCATTCTACCACTTCCTGCTGCGCTGCCCCCACATATTGATCCTGTTATTTATTCGTTATAATATATATGTGATAGATAATTTACTGTTATTTATTTGTATATTGTTCATCAGTACAATAAATTCTATGATTACAAGCCTAATTTTCACCGACAAGCTCTGCCAGATCGCCCCCCAGCCCCTCCCATTAAAAAATATATCTATAGACGTCAATGGCAGCGAACTTTTGGATTTGAATTGACATATATAGACGTCAATGGCAGCCAGTGAGTTAAGGTAGGAGTGACATGTCAGTCAGTTACATCTCTAAGCTTCATGTTAAGACACATGTTGTGGCTTCTCTCAGATTGTAGATGATGAACTGTTGAAGTCCTATCATTTTATGCTTTATCCCAGGCTGCACGGCGGTACTGCCCTCACCATGTTGGTCATTACCTGGGAATGGATGTCCATGATACCCCTGAACTGTCCCGCTCACAACCTCTACAGCCAGGAATGGCCATCACCATAGAACCAGGTCTAGACATCCTTTGTCCTTTGATTTTATGAACCTTAATATAACTAGCTGTTGTGGTTATAATCGAAATATGTCATATTAAAGGTGCAATGTCTAACAATGACAACAAATCTACAAATTTAAAAATGTTATGTATTATTTTGATGTATTCATTTCAATATTTTTATGTATTAATTTATTTCTGAAGTGTAATAGGACTGTGCTGCACCTTTTAAAATGGATACCTGATTCTGTATGTCGTTTACATTCATGACGCCAGGCTGTAGACTGACTTCGATGTCTCACTGATTTTTTTGTGAAAAATTCAAAGATATGACATTCATCCTTACTTTTCCTTCAGTGTGCACAGTAAAAACTATTAAATTAGAAATTAGATTCACAGGTATCTGCAAATGGCCTACTGCCAGCACAACTCAGACATAATACAAACTTCACAAAAACATGCATGATTGTTACACATTGTACCTTTAAAAATTGCAGATGTGCCTACTTGACATCGCAGTTGCCTGGGTGGTCACAGTTAAGTAAAAAATTTTGTTCATTCCAATCTCTTGTTTTCCCTTTCATAGGTTTGTATATCTCCGAAGACAATGACCAGGCCCCAAAGCATTTCCGTGGCCTAGGGATCAGGATTGAGGATGATGTGGTGATCCGAGACAAAGGAGGCCATCTGATTCTGTCGTCTGATGCACCAAAGACTATCGCTGATGTAGAGAAGGCCTGTGCCCAGAGATAGGGCAAGTGCACTTTGACCAAGTGAGGCCTGGCATCAATGGTCGATGATGTGCTCAGTACACCGTTTGTCAAACATCTTCACGGTGATGGCATCATCAGGTTCAGGGTGTCAGGTGAATTAAAGGTAAATTACAGGATTTTCCTCTCAGTTTGAGTGATGCAATGAAAATTTAGAAATCTCACCTGGAAGAATCTAGATTTGATATAAGTTAATACTGTTTCCAAATGTATGTACAGGTGCGACAGGCTATTTTTGCATATGCCTGGGTGCTTATATGAAGTTTGTGTTGGAGTTTGTGTTGTTTTGAGTTTTGACTGTGTTGTTGAAGTTGGTAGCCTTCATTTCCGAGATAGGAGTGCACACTGTTGTTACAGTAGAGGAGCAGCAGAGATGCACTGAGACACTTGGTAGCGAGTATAGGGGTTTTCATAGAAAATTCAGCCTAAGTCCTCCACATAAAAATTGGTGTATAAACTGTTCACAGAAATTGCTTTTTTTTTCTTTGTCTTTTTTTAAGTACCTTAAAATCTATTAACACAATAAAAATGAAAAAGTGATTAACATATGTATATCTCTTTACATGTCTACTTTCAAAGAAGTAGTTTTTCTACTGTGTGCAATAGTTACAATAGTTTTCAGTACAAGCTTTGGTCAGTAATAACTGAATAAGACATTGCTCATGACATTACATTGTCTTAATAACATCCATATTAGACCATCAGCAAAATTCTATAGAAGAAAACCCAACACAAACATATGCCTACACCCTGATGGTTACAAAAAAACCATCTGTAGTACAAATGGATATGATGTTGAATGTTTAATTAACTCTACAAATCAAAAACCAGGTAGATGAAGAGTCAGCATCTTCACTTTAAACCTGTATGCTCCATGACAATGTAATGTGACTCTTAGACACAAAAATACAGCACTGATATTATTCTCTAAGCATGTTTTCACTCCTGAAAGTCTGATGTCTTTGCTTTTACATGTAATCTTTGGTTAGCGGACTAATACATCCTACTGTCACCTTCTGCATATGCTGCATCCCCTTTTATAGACAACTGTGTGTCAGAAGGCAGTTTGTTGTTACAGTTTTTCTGTCACTTTGGTACGTTTCTCGAATCATCCTCGACATTTGCAAAACAGGAAGTGCATTTCTCTAAACAATTCGTACAAATAGTAAAACACCATGGATTACCTGAAAAAGCCAGTCTCTTGCTCAAAATCCTTAGTTCATCTCTCAAAAATAAATATCTGTGTCAGTGAACATGTCAGTGCCATCAGAATGACAAGTCCTTGTGTCATTGTATATGGATAAGACAGTCAAATTGCTTAGTCATGTGAATATAACAGTGTACTCTGAAGGGATGTTCTGATGTGAAGTATGGCTAAAGTTTTGATGACAATTATTGTAAATCTTAAGTTACACTTTAGTGTATGTGGGAGACTGACTGCAAGAGACTGGACAAGATTCACATTTACACTCTTACTATTTGTATAGTAATTTGTTGACAGACCATGTCATTGCGATACAGAGAGGAAAACACAGCACTGTGTAGCACAAAGAAAAAAACAAAAATACTAAAGTAGAAATGTGAACAGGACAATCTCCTTAGGGAAAACAGTACATGCAGTGCCGTAGGAATTACAGTGCAGTTTTCCTACACCTCCTGATGTTCCTGTCTGTTGGGCCACAAATTCTCATGCACATCATAATGAATATGTTCTCTTCCTTAGAGAAAGTTAAGATTCACGTGGGAGCAATTTACCAATTCAGGACAGGTTTAGAAAAAAAAATCTAATGGAAATGTATAGAATTATGCTTGACATATTATGACAACTTGTTCAACCATTTTGCATGTAAAGACTTATGCAATGAACTAATGCCTAAATGTTACGGGGGTGTGAGACTATTCAACAGCGACCATTCTAATACATTTTGATCAACATGACATACACAGTTGATAATGTAGGAAACAGCACAGAATTGTACATAATTATTTGCATGGATGTACCAAAGCATTTGCAACTTGTTCAAAGAAATGAGAACCTACTTTTTTGATGTGCACAAGTGAAACAATGATGTGAAGATTGAACAAGTAGTTTTGAGAATTTCAAATCTGATTTGAGAAATGTACCAAAGTGACTGAGAAAAACTGTAATTTACCTCATGTTTTACTTCTTTTGTTTGTCTTCTATTGTTTTTGACAACCATAGCTTTGTATAACTTCCTGTGATTGATCTAGAAGTCTGAATTATCCTAAAAGTATTTTCTGTACATTGAACCAAGGCTAAGTTTGATCCAGCCTGAGACCACAACTTTTGGTTGGACTGAGCACCCCTTTTTGTCCACTCTGTGGCTGTAAGGTTTCACACCTGTAAGTCCAGTTCAGATCAGAATGGAAAATGGAAAAGTCCAGAGGTAGGTGTGAAAGTGTCCTAGAACATCAAATGTTGAATGTGCACTCACTGCAGGGTGGTCGGCAAAGTCCAAAGTGTGTCTCTACAGCCGACCAGCATGTATATGCACAGAAATAATGAATGAATAATGGTTGGAATGATAAGTTACACTGCTGCACTGAAATGACTTAAAATGTGTCAACTGATGTAAGATTTCCTGTGTGTTCTGTGAGTGTATGCGTTTGAAAATTTTAGGGGGGAAAATGTGTTAATATACAATGTATTTTAAAGATATTGTTCGGTCTTTCATAACAAATAAATGATGTTGGTTTGATTCTGTTTATTTGATATGGACACTATGAGGTAAGAAATTATGATGATTGAGCATCCAGGTTTAAGACACCAGCCATGAACTCCAGCGTCCCAGGTTGGACTGCATGTCATTCCCATCATCCTCAGTTTTTCTCCTATCAAATAAAGGCATAAAAAGTTACTGGCTTCTACTGGCAGGAAATACACTTGATTTACCCACTTCGGAAACTGGTCAGGCTCCATGTTCTCAGTGGGTGACTGCTTTCAGTAGTTTTCATAAACTGATGTTTGCAACTGCACTTGCTGTAGTCAAGTACGCATTTGATGAAGTTATGCATATATTTAACAGTAAAAGCCACTGTATGTTTTATTTTGAAAAAATATGACGCTGCTAATAAAACATGCTTAATTCAACTTTATGCAGTAGTTAAAATTAGCACCACATTGACCTGCTGCATATATAAAATATTGTTTGCACATGAATTAATCAATGCATTTCAATAATAATGCTTCTGATAGTATTTTAGTGCATGGCTGTTACTTGCACGCTGATTACATATTTGAAGACGAAATGTAAAAGTCGTGCTTTAGGAAGTGAAAATGTAGCTTCCTGGTAAACAGTATGCGCTGTTTTGACTGAGCAGGAGAAAACTGGAGCGACACAGAGCCCAAACCGGTTTCCGGACAATCCCGAACACCTACGAAGACAGCCTCCCCTCTTCTTCCCTTGCTCCCTCCCTCCTCCCCCTTCACGCCTAATGTTGCTGTACCTCCAACCCTCCCCCCGTATCAGAGGAGTAGAAACAACAAGCCGCCATTTTGTTTGTGCGGACAGACCGTCAGAAACAGGAGGAGATAACCGAGAGAAGGAGCGACTCCGGCAACCGAAGGCAGCCGCTCCGGGAAGCGCCTGGAGAAAAAGTGGCGAAAGCCTGTCCGTGTTATCAAGAGAGAGAGAGCATCACCAAAAAGATAAGACGTCTGAGGAAGAAAAAACCGAGAGGGTGATATATATATAAATATATATAAATATATGAATGCATGAGAAGGAAATACTCCGAAAAATCCAAGGAAGGGGGTGTTTTGCGGAGCGGAGAGGAGAGGCGGAAGAGGGCTATATATTATTCTAAGGAGGAAAAACCTGCGAAAAGGGGATAACATCAACATGAAAGATCATTATGTGTCCGTCGCGGAGGAAGGAAAGAGTCCGCATAGACAATTATATAAATAAATTGCTGCCGGGCAGAAGGGAGAGGTGGAAAGAAAGACGGGTTTAAAGAGAAGGGGAAAATTGCCAGGATCGACACGAAGGGGGGCATTCTCCATCACAAAGAGTCAATGAGAGGATTTTTTTCAACCCAAAATATTTTAAGGGAGGTGTCAACATTATTGTGCCGAGCTGAAGCTTTCCGCTTCCGAAATAGCCATAATTTCTTAGCGTTCCACCGTCATCTTTTATCACGTTTATTGCCTGTCTGCTGTCCGCCGCTGCTTCGCTCCTGCTTCGGGATAAGATCTCTTTTTTCCTCGCTTGCATGGCCAAGACATCTTACAAGCAGTGACTGATAGACATTTCGGGGGATGAGAGTGATTCTTTTTATTTTTTCATTTTTTCCTGAGACTTCAAGTGTTGAAACCAAGCGAGGAACCGGAGGAGGAACCTCTTCTGGAACACAAGATAGTAAACCCCACAGATTGTCCTCTGCAAAATAAAACTAATTGGATCAATCTGACTGCCCGCTGATTGGCAATTAGCGCTATGATTGCCCTCCAGAACTACACTGTCCAAGAAATCAAGTCTGCATCAAAATCGATTGCACAAGAGCAGTGATTTATGACAACATCTTCAATTTTCCACCTTTGCAAGCCCACTGACTGCAATAGATGCACTCGTGCAAAAGATTGCAACAGCCAAATGTGCAATATAAGTGCGTTGTTTCTGATCCAGTGCCTTGCATGGTCACACACTAAGTGCACAATCTAGTTGGCATGCACATGCAAAAGAAAACTCATGCATGGAAATATGCATTCGCAATAGATTTTCTATAAACTAAGTGTTGGACTCCAGTGTTTTCATCCCTCTGCAGAACTGTTGTACTATTTATTCGGTTACTGTTAAGACAATGCAAGTAGTTTTTCTCCTGTGTTGCACTTGAGAGTACCACTTAGGCTTTAATTGTGTTTGCAAACCACTGCTGGGGTCCTCCACACACCGGTGGACTGTCTTTTTAGTTTGTAAAGGAATCTGTGGTAGTTACAGCAGTGAGATGTCCGATGAGCTGAGAGAAATGGTAAATGCAACAGAGCATCTCTTAACTGTTGCATGAGAAAACCAAAAGTTAACAGAGGAAAACTTCTGCTTTATGTTTTTGGACCACAATTCTCATTTTCGTTGCCTGGACAGACTCTTCACTGGAGCGTTTCAGACCTGAAATACAGGATTTTCCGCCGACTATGGCGGACAAGACTGAACGCACCACGGAGGACGGATCTTGGGACAATTTTTGTGTCGCAGAAGAGGCTACATGAGGTTGACAGAGGGCCGCACGCTTGCCTTTTCGCCGACTCCACCTTCCCACCTCCTCCTGTTCAAATCTGTGAAGAAACAAAATCTCCGACAGGGGAGGGGGGCTGATATCTGCAGAGAGGAATAAACCTAGAGGGCTGTGGGGGAGAGAGTTCAACATTGCTGTCTTCTCCCCTACCGTCCCCCAAGCGGTGGGGGAACGATCAGAAGCATTTCTTAAAGGGATAAGGAGACGCAAATAAGGGAAATAAATTTGCCCTCCGTGGATCTACAGTATTTTTTTAATTCGTGAAAAATATGGCCGATAATGTCCTGGAGTCCGGCCCGCCTTCAGCCAAGAGGCCCAAGCTGTCTTCTCCAGCTCTCTCGGTGTCTGCCAGTGATGGGAATGGTAAATATACTGCATGTATTACTTACTTGGTGATAAAACATAAACTAGCATCGAGTGTTGGTGCACTTATTGCCGGCCAGAATCAAGGAGTCCCTGCAGTTGCACTGCAACTTAACTACTCACTGACACAGTTTCTCCATAAGTAATGGTTTTTAAAAGAATATATCTGTAACATGGTTTAAATGGGCTGGCTAGTCTGAGAATATGAATCGCCAAAGAGAAAATGTGATGTAGTTAGTGATGACGGTAGGGGTAACTTTATAACAGTGATGTTTTGATGTGTTAGCCTTAAGAGGCTAACTAGCTACTAACTAAAAGATCCTCCTCCAAACAATGGAAGAGTCGGTCACCCCAGTTTTCTTCAAGTTGTTTACCTACTTCAAAAGTCAATTAGTTGGAGGGGCGAGGGCACATATACACATTAAAAAACAGACTTGATGAATACTCCGTAAAATAGTGTTAAATAATGGCTCTAAACCCGCTTAGAAAGAATGTAACGGCAACCGAGCGAGCTAGCTAACTAGCTAGGCTGATAACCCTCCAATACCGGCTCAGCTGAGCTCGGTAGCTGACTAGCTGAGAAATAAGTCATGATTAGTTAAACAAGATCAACTTTTCACTGTGTGTAATAACTGTTTTCATAGCAGGAGGAGTACATGTGGTCGTGTGTTTGGTAAACGGGACGTGTTGTTAGCAGTGAGGATGCTCTCAGTTTTAAAAGAACCATTGTGTATCAGTTAGCTATTGTTCGACACATCATTAAAGTTGCGCAAAGCGGTGTTGTCCAGCTGAAGATGTAGCTGTGTGCCAGATTTAACAGTGTAATCGCGTCGTAAATGAAAGGGCAAAACCGCTGTCTCTGAAATGTCTTCTTTCATGTGTTTTGTTCAAAGGATTTTAGTTTCTCAATTGTACTATCGTCGAAGCCCATTCTTGTTCCCCTCCATTGTCTGGCTTTGCACCGTAACACTGCGCTGCACTTTTAGCAGTAGAGTTCTCCAAACGAGCCAACACTTAGACCAAACAGACCACTTGAATGCCTTTTACCTTTATTGTGATTTAAAGCATCATTGTAAATACATTTCATATGCACACATGGAGCAAGAAGTTGTTAACTCTTCTGTTGTATCCTCTTATACTTAGACTTCGGATCGCAGTGATTTTCGCAGTTATTTTATGTAGTATTAAATAACATTTCATTAAAAAGTCAGTGTTTATTATTGGAACCATCTCACTATTGTCAGCCTTATATAAAAACGCATTATACTTGCAGTATGTTTTGATGGGACCTTTAGCATAATACCAACTTGTTTTGTGACACAAATTAAATAACTGCTGTATTATGCTGGGCTAAGGATCTGCTTGAGATTTATTATCATTATTATTATTTTTAGACTTTAAACTTGACTTTTTGTAGTGATTATACTTCTGATACCTTTTACCTGCTTCATACTCTTGGACTGCACTACTCTAGATCCAATGCAAACATCTACTACACCTAGGTACTGTAGTGTTTACCCCTCTGCGGCTTCTCACCCTGACCCTACTGCGTTCGCTCTCCATGTTTGGCATCCCATCAAACCGCGAACTGATGCCCAGGAGAGAAGTCCAGGCTGTGAGAGGCCGCTGTTGCTTTACTCGCTGTCTAGATCTAGGCTTCAGATTTGCAGTTGAAACTAAGATTTGTGATCATGTTAAACTAATGTCTAAGTTCTTTAAAGTAGTCTTTAAGAATTGTGGTGGTATATGCTGCTTATTCATAACTTTGTGGACCAAATTAGTATTTTTTTCTTTTCTTATAGTTTGATTCTCTTTCTTCATGTCTAGATTTTGGTTCTCTCTTTGACCTGGAGCATGACCTCCCAGATGAGCTCATCAGTTCCTCCGACCTAGGGCTGACAAATGGAGGGGATGCCAGCCAGCTCCACACCAGTCTTGGAGGGCTTGGAGGAGGGATGGGCATCGGAGGAGGCCAGGATGCAGCTTCAAAACACAAACAGCTGTCTGAACTTTTGCGGGCTGGGGCACCAGCACAGCAGGGTGGCCCCTCTCCCAACAACACAGGACCAGGGGCCACCATGGGGATGATGGGGGGTGTCAATGTCTCCTCCAGTGGACCTCCAGGAATGCCCCCTCAGGGCCAGCAGCAACAGCCTGGATTAATGCAGCAGGTTGGGATGGTTGGAGGGGTGGCAGCACTCAATCGGGCAGCTGCCATGATGGGTGCCCAGAAGGGCAACGCTGGACAGCAGCAGCAAGGACTAATGGGGGGGCAGGTTATGAATGGCTCACCAAGAATGGGTTACCCTGGCAGTGCAGCCATGGGTAACAATAGTAACCTGTTGGCGGAAACCCTACAACAGCAACCAGGAGGTCAACAAATGGGCCCTGGGGGCCAGGCAGGGATGAGACCGCAGCAACCTGGGGCACTGAACAAGGTAAGCATACTCGGTAGCAGGGCCAAAAAATATGCACCTATATAGAAAGTGTTTTATAGCTATTGATTAATTGTGATGGCCAAGATGTTTTTATGCCACCATTTAATTATCATCAGCTAACACCCTATGTCAAAAAATTTTGCTGCATTTAGTTTTTTGGGAGTTTTTTTCCAGGAAGGTATCTTTTTTTCCTTTAAGATCTATGTCCTGAATCCCAGTGATTAAAACTATTGAACTCCACTCACTGAAATGGTATTTTCAGGTTTAAACCAGTGACTGTAATTGGATTTGGTTGATTAATTGGCACCAATGTGACATTTTTGCAAGTTTTTAATATCAACAGAAGTTGACAATAATAGCTAATATTATGCTTATAAAAAGGAAAATTCTAATGTGGAGGGAATGAATACCTGAACAAATAAACATCATTCCCATGTAGTTAATTAATTTGTCTCTTAGTTTGATGCTTATTGATTCAGATTTATTGACCATTTGTTGCTTTGACTTGGATTATTCCCTTGTGAAAGTGAGAGGTATTTCATTTCAAATATGCATGATGTGTCTTCGGTGATATCGGCCTATTGTTTTTTTTCCTTTCTGGGTTAAAACACAGTAATGTCCCGTCAGAGAGCGAACTGTAATTGGTTGCCATTCCAATATTTATTTCAATATAAAGTATCTCCTTGTTTTGGATAATCCCTTATTGTCCAACTAAAGCAAAATGAAATTAAAAGTAAAAATGTGGCTCATTTAGCAACACTAACCTGTCAGATTGTCTCTAAAATGTCCCGTCAGAGAGATTCGAATACTGGGTTTTGACCCTACTCCAGACTATCATCACTATGTCATCTGATCAACATTTATGGACTAAAGTCTGCTGCACATCATTTTAGACATGGAGACAATCAGTAGTAAATCTATAGTGGTTGCTAATGTGACATGAGTTCCAGAATAGGTGCAGGTATCAGTGTGGTTATGTTTTGGACTACTATCACTGTTCACTCTGTGGTTGTTATGGTTAACCTCTGCACAACCCACACAATGGTTATGGTTTTAGTTCTAACAGAATGAAGGCGGTGCTGCAAACAAGTGTGTAGTCTGGTAGTTTGGTTTAAACCTCTATGGTTGTGCATCTGCCGGAAGTTCTGAACATTAACTGATCATACACATGTACGGTACACATTTTTATACTGATATCCATGCAGTTCATAAAAGAAATAATAGAACAAGCAGAGAGCATTTTTTCATCCAGTGCTCAGATGGAGTAAACGGTTTCATGAGTCTCTATTGGTCACATGCCAGTGGTTAAAGTACTTCACATTGTTGATACCATCCTTATTAGATCTTCAGCCATATGTTTGATGTACTGCTGCTGAAATATATAACAGTTGACTGGATGTCGAAGTAACTAAAAATTACAGTGGGCTAGTGATGACTTTATTTACAAGGCCTAAAAGGAGGCATTTACATCTTGACTGTTAGTGTTTTTGAGGAGAAGACGGTACCTTTGTAATGTCCAGTCACAAGTAGAAGCCATTACAAGCTGTTGGACAAGCAGTATTTGGAAAGATTTGCCACTGTTTTACTATTATCGCTCTTTTCTTGGACTGTTTTGAACATTCAGAAAACTGTATTTGGCTGCAGTGATTTCTGTCATGCTGATAGTGACAATTGACTTTTTTTAAATTTTGGTTTGTTCCTGTCCCTCCTCCTCCTTTTTGTTCTATTGCTCTCCTCATTACCTTTCTCTCCAGATGAATATGATGGCCAATGCGGGCCCCTATGGTGGTCCGTATGGCCAGTCTGCTGGCCAGGGGCTGCCTGGAGCAGGGCTGGGCCCACAGCTCCAGAATAAGGCAGGTCTGCAAAACAATATGGCCAACCAGTTTAACATGGACAAGAAGACAATACCGGGCCAAAGCATGCCTGGGATGGTAGGTCTTTGTTTGATACTTGTCAGTTTGCTTTACGGGGGGACAAGATTTTAAGCCTTTACAGAAGCCTCTATTAAACTGAGGATGTTTGATAACTTTATTTACAATGAACAAAAATATGACTTAGCTTCCACATTAACTTGGGTCTCCTCTTCTCTGAACAGTTTAAAATCAAGCTAAATATGCACTGCACGTAATTCCTTTCTTCCCCGCTTGAAATATTGCATTTAACTCTCAGTGTTGTAGGTTTTGCTCAAGCGACATAAGAACAAAGGTGTCTGTACACCCGCACGAGTGTTGTTGCATCAGCTTTGTTGTAGAACTCAGAAAAAATATAATAAAAATTGCTACCAGTCATTGCTGCTGCTGGTGGTGTTAGACCTCAGCACACACATCCATCACACTGATCATAGATAATTCAAGGGTAATATTTATCAGTTATGTCAATTCCCACTGTAAGGGTCAAGCTATATGATTGTGGTAGTTGCCATGCATGGATGTAAGAAGCAGTGAAATTACTTTCTCCACCAACAGAAGCCTCTGCAGATTTATACCAAGTGCAGCCATAACACGCAAGGTGCATTTGTAATCACACTTCATACTGCATCGACAGCTCTTTTCAGGTTCTCAGATGTTTCAACCTTATGTTCCTTGATAGTGGCCTCATGGGAGATGTAGTTTAGGCTGAGTCCTCGCAAGAAAATCACTGATTTGCTTGCCTTTTATGGGATTTCAGTGATGAACGAGCTCAAACCATAATTACCATTACCTAACCTATCTCAGAGAAATGAATCCTGTTTGAAGTGAGGCTTGACATCATCCAAATTTACCTGAACTGCTTGTCAGATTGGAGTGAGCTGCTGTAGGCTATTAAGTCTTGTTTAATTCAGTAAGCTGTGTGCCAATACATGGAAGACCAGTTATGACCTAGATGTCACAGAACAAAGATGTTGCACTGAATTGACTTGTTAGCTGCTGAGTTGTTAGTGTTTATCGTAAAGAGGTCCACGGTCCGTGGTAGATGCGTTCCTGTAAATTAAACTTGTACACTGACAAGGTGTAGCTAAACCACCATCTCTACCTTATCATCTTTCTATCTAAGGCCTCCCAGCAGCAGCCTGCAGCAGTGGGTGGTGTACCAGTCGGAGCAGCAGCAGCAGTTGGAGGGGCCCAGGTTGGGCTTGGTGCCGTAGGGACAGGTCCTGGCACAGCGCCCCCTACAGCAGACCCCGAGAAGCGGAAGCTGATTCAACAGCAGCTGGTGCTTTTGCTCCATGCACACAAGTGCCAGCGGAGGGAGCAAGCCAACGGGGAAGTGCGGCAGTGTAACCTGCCCCACTGCCGCACCATGAAGAACGTGCTCAACCACATGACTCATTGCCAGGCTGGCAAGTCCTGCCAGGGTGAGTCTGTTTGAATTATGGTGATTGCTACTTTAGTGGTGTGTGGTTTATATCATAAACACTAGGCAGTGTTTAACATTGTCATGTATTTGCAGCAATTCCATTTTTTTCTTGTTCTTGTATGTTGTTTATGTCCCTTCTTGGTTCATCTCCCAGTTTTTCGTATCACAGTGAGTTATTCTCACTGCAGCTGGCTCTCCTTCTATAATTTTCCTTACTCTCTCTGAGTGTCCATTTGGATGTAGTTTTATGGTCTTGACTGACTCATACAATAACTCTCTTAGTCTGTGGCTTCTCTCTCTTCCTTGAGACTCTTATGTTTTCCTTTTTTCTGTATCATAGTTTACTTGTGTCACTGCTGTTTCCTTCTCCTTCACAATATTGCTTTTCACTTGCTCTTGTGTTCATCCTTCTCTTTTTTTGCAATTTCACTTTTTCCTTTTCTCATTGTTTTTCCCTCTTCTCTCTTCTCCACCAGTGGCTCACTGTGCCTCATCCAGACAGATCATCTCTCATTGGAAGAATTGCACACGACACGACTGTCCTGTATGCCTGCCGCTGAAGAATGCTGGGGACAAGAGGAACCAGCAGTGTGAGTGTTTGCCATTTACACATGTGGATGTTATAGTGTGTCTGTCTGTCTGTATGTATGTATGTATGCAAGCAGCGTACATTATCAAAAATGGGTTATTTCCTTCAATTATTATACAGTATCTACTAAAAAGGTTAAAAATTAAGCAGCTTTTAATCCTATGATGCTCACCTTTTGTTGCCTGTCCTCTAACCCCTCTTCCCCCTCTATGGTTTTGCCTTGGTTCTTATCTACATAGCTCTTGTCAGCAGTGCAGGGGTGGGTTTGGTGAACTCCTTAGGGCCAGGGGTCCCAGGTGGACAGGCCAACTCTCCAAACCTGAATCCCCCCAGCCAGATTGACCCCAGCTCGATAGAGAGGGCCTACGCTGCCCTTGGGCTCACTTACCAGGGAAACCAGATGCCACAACAGCCACCTCAGGCCAATATGACAAACCAGGGGCTGCAGGGGCAGCCTGGGATGAGGACTCTGAGCAACATGGGTGAGTTGATGATGAAACTGTGCAAAAATGTAAAATAAAATGAGCTGGTGAGCAGGGCATTGGCAGAAATGTCCACTTGAAGTTAAGTGCAACAGTTCAGCATTAAAATGTCTAGACCTCTTTTATATTTAGGTTACTTCTGTTTCTAAATTTCCAACAATGTTCAAAGTAAGAAAAATATGTAGTTTTGTCAGTTTAATAATCTGTTGATTTGGTTGCTCGTCAGTGGCACCATATCCCATTTACCAGGAAACATGGTCAACAGCAGATATGTCAGACTAAATCAAACAGTAAAACAAATGCTGTTGCAGAGGAAGAAATATAGCAATACAGCAATATTGGAGCCACACTGCATTTTTATTGTTTGCATATGATTTCATAACGCAGTAATCCAGTGGAAAGTTAATCAAAAAATGTCACTGAACTACATCCTGAGCCATGTCATACAGATTTTCATCTGCAGTAATGAAGAAACTACTCATTTTATCCCACGCCTCATCACAATTACATCTTTTTTAATTATATTTTTATTGCTGAAAGTTGTTAAAATTACACACTGTGTGTTTAAGACTACCCTTTTCTTCCAGGGGGAAACTCTATGGGAGTAAATGGTGGCGTGGGGGTGCAGCCTCCCAGCCAGCAGTCTAACCTACTGCCTGACTCCATGTTGCACAACAACATGAATGCACAGAGGTAGGACTGCGGTTCACAGCTCTGCACTTTTCTATGAGAATGTGGTCAAAATGAGTTCTGTGTTGAAAATGTCTTACTCCTGGCTTGCTCTCCTTTGTTTCCCCAGTTTAATGAATGATGGTGTGGGGACCCTGGGCTCTATGCCTACAGCTACTAATCCTTCTGCTCCAGGTATGAGGAAGTCTTGGCACGAAGATATCACACAGGACCTCCGGAACCACCTTGTTCACAAGCTGTGAGTTTGCTGTGTCCTGCAAGCGCCCCCTAAAAAATCTCACTAAATCACATTGAATGTCAGCTGGGTGTCTCTGCACTCCATGGATGACCTTGTTGTTTTTATGTGTCTGTGTGCGTGAGCAGTGTGCAGGCCATCTTCCCTACTCCAGACCCTGCTGCACTGAAGGATAGACGGATGGAAAATCTGGTATCTTATGCTCGAAAAGTAGAGGGTGACATGTACGAGTCCGCCAACAGTCGGGTAAGAAACCAACACATATGCAGCAGTACAGGTTGTTGTGTAACTACGAGGGGTGGCTACCAAATGTTCATAGTTTTATGACACAGACCAAATTGCTTAGATTGATATCTGCTTTCACCAAGATCTAATCTAATGCAACGCTATCAGTTATATTGTTTGTTTCCCATTGATTACCCATGTTGCATTTAAAAGATCTCTAATGTTGTTTTTTGTGCCATGGTGTAAACTCAGCTGCTGTGAAAACAGTGATTACTCCACCATTGTTTCGATTCCATTTGTCAAGACTTGATATCCTCAACATTAATGCTAAAAACTACCCATGATGCAGTGATAGACAGTACTCTTTTTGACTATGTGATGCAGTGGACCTGTATATAAGTAATATATGCTTATTTTTGATGTTGCACAACTGCTTGGTATAGGAAAAACTCAAAAAAAAAAATACAGACAAGTTCAACCACAAAGCAGTAGATAGGTTTAAATTTGGTATGAATTTGCTTTGTGTATATAAAATCTCAAGGATCTGTAAATGAAAAGTATTTTTATTTTCCGTACTATTGGAATGACATCCATCTTCCCTCCTGTCAGGCGGAGTACTACCACCTGCTGGCAGAGAAGATCTATAAAATCCAAAAGGAGCTGGAGGAAAAGAGGAGGACACGGCTCCAGAAGCAGGGCATGATGCCTGGCCAGCCTGGCATGGCCTCCTCAGGGATACCACAGGGGCCTCCTAGCATGGGACAGCCACCCATGGCCCCTGGGCAACCCCCAAGTAAGTAACATACTTTTATTCCCCTCTCCTACGTATGCTAGGACCCAGTTCCCTTAAAAAACCAAGCCATTTATTGCTATTTTTTGTCTGCCTGGTCTCTCTGTCTATTAATGCATGTATAATCTCAACCCTTTCATGCACAGTCAAGTGATTGGCATCTTTTTTTTCAGTATAACCTGGGCATTAATAATATGTATTCTAAATTGATGCCATTCGAATGGATCAATAGTTATGAGTATAAAAGCAAAAGAAAAAAACAAAATGGAAATTGAATGTCACAGAATTCCATTCAAAAAAGACAGATCAACAATGTACAAGCTTTTTCATTTTCAAATGTTTCTCTCAGGCCTTGGCTATCAGGAGAAAAAGATCCCAACATTCTAGCATAAACACAACCAAAAATATTTACATTTTTAAATGTTTTTTCTCCACTCGTTTTTTCCCCTCACTTCCACTTGAGCCACTCCTTGAAACAGTGTACAGTCTACTTGTGTACATTTCCACGTTCAAAGGTTGTTAGTAAATGTTTATTTACCTTAGTTTTGGCCTTGGGAGATTATTATTCCTTTGTTTTCGATATTGGAAGATAACTATTTTACCTCACGCTGATCTTTGGCTGCTCTGATTGGATGTCACGGTCATAAAACAAAAGAGGAAGAAATCAGAGCATCTCATTGGTCGAGAGACCGACCGGAAGTCATCAAGGTTTACATCAAGCTTCAATATGGATGTCTGCTAACATAATTTGCACGTTTTTATCACAAAATGTAATCAATAATGAATGTATCACTGAGTTATCACGGTGGAATTCACATGCGAAGTTCCTGGAAAAGACGCCGCTCTTAATGGCTGGATTGAAAACCTTCTTGAAAAGCTAGAATTTTTAGCTAGAAAATTTCCCCATTAAGTTTCGATGTGTGGTTCATGAGATATTCTGCAAAGTACCAACGTTGTCGCGTATGTGCGCCCGCGAACCAGCGGAGTTCTAAGGGTTAATATGTTGTGCAAATGATATTAAAGTGATAGTAAAAAAAAAAAATCAGCCAAAAATGTTTTTAATATTCCTGGAAAGATATTAAGTCTGCAATCTGTGGTAACTCATTGTTTCATCAGATGGTCCTCATGCAGATCCGTCCATGGTCCGACCGACAGGACCCAGTCAGATGGTCAACAGGATGCAGAACCCAGCAGGTAAGGTGTTTAACTG
>JAPTMW010000028.1:8416780-8429169 GCA_029822955.1 Ostorhinchus angustatus
ACAGTAGTGGAAAACAGTTGACATGTGGACAGTAGTGGACATCACTGCCCCCATTTGGGAACCACTGTTGTCGTTGTTAGATGCAGTGTTAAGTGAACAGAAACCACTGAAATAAGTGACGTACTACAGCATTACACTTTTTAATATAATCATAGGCATTAGAGGATGAAGAGAATCTATTTAAAGGGTCTAGTGAGTGAAATTTAATGGATGTCATGAGGCTCTAATTGCAGAAATGTAATATGGTTTTACATTTGTTAGCCTGTTACTCTGTAATTACTGGAAAATAAAAAATATGTCTATATTATTTTAGAATAATGGGCTCCTAATACCTACAGAAGAGACTTGCTTTTTTTTTTCCATTTTATAGCAGGTGGCAGAGTTGAGGGGTATTTCTGTCACCTACTAAACTACATGGACAAAAATAATGGGACACATTCTACAGCTTGTAGTACTTCAATAATTATGATAAAGTCAAATGGATATTTCCTTGAAGCTGAAAGGTTGATTTTCTTCCTGAGTGAGAGGTAAAGAAACCTTATGGTTACTCGTGCTTTAAAATGATTATTTATGGTCAGAATGTGACATATATTTCTGAAAGCTACAGGTATAACATAAAGAAATTATATGATTTTTTTTAAATTAAGAAAATTAAGTAAAAATCCTCTGAAGTGTTTTGTAAGTATTTTGAATAAAAACCAAATAAACTCTGACAACAAAATCAAATGTTTATTATAATAATATATCACAACATAAAATGATATGATGACATTATGGCTTTGTCACCCAGCTCCTGTTAGTGATAAACACCTGAATTCATTGTGTCCTAATACTTTGTATATATAGTGTATGTTTCAGTGTGGTCCGAAGTTGATAATATTCTTTTTAACTAAGAAGCCTGGGACAGTCACATTAAACACCGGCTCAAACAAGAAACTTCACATTATTTGTGGTCACTCCAGTAAAGGATGAGGCAGTATTCAGTTGGTTGTAAATAAAAAAATCACACACTGAACCTTTAAAAGAGTAAGTGTGTATTTGTCCTCTGAATCATAACAGATGGGATTATTTACAGGATACAATGAACAATTACAAATGAACTAAAACTTTTGTTCTTTTTTTCACACAGAGTGGCATCTCCTGTGGGTTCCAGCATGCTTTACTCACTTTCCCGCTACAGCCGCTACATCTCCATCCTGGACACTGACCAGAAGACTCTGCGCTGCCCGCCCTACCGAGGCCAGCTCCTCGCCAACATAGCTGACCACCGAACCTATATCCGCCGCGGTTCAACGTATTTCCTTCATATCCAGAGCACGCTGTGTCGCCTGGCAGCCAAGGCCTTCCTGTTTACCTTCACCCACCACCTCCACCTGCCCGTCAGCTCCATGGAGGGACCCGAGGTTGTGGATGGTCGACGACGCTGCTTCCTTCAGGAGCAGCTGGGTCTGGGCGAGGAGGACAGCCAGATACTGCTCTACCTCAGCCAGCTCATCACCCAGCAGTACCTGCAGCCTGCCACCGGGAGCAGCGCAGCAACACCTTGTTTTGCTTTTAACTACACCACCAGCGTTTTATATAAGATCTAGACTGTACTGGGAGGTGGATTCCCTCATACATTTTAGCAGGAATCTTCTCTGAGCCTTTGGTTTTTGTGGAACAAAGGTGATCTTAATAATAAGGTCCTTTTAGTTTTTGGACATCCTGCACTGGTTATTGTTTACCTGTGACTTTCTTCTTCTCTGTTTCCATTCTGTGTAGGAAACAGGAGTGAGTAGTGAATGTCAGTGAGCGATGTGTATTTGAGGATATTGACACTCAACAAGTGCACACATAATATTGTCAGAGCAGACAAACATCCATTGTACTTATTGTCCTCTGAGTCATTTGGTGTGTTTTTTGCTTTCATACAAATAAATGTTACTTGGCTGGCTTTGTTTACGGCCAGTCCTCACTCACCACAGACACACACACACACACACACACAGTAAAAACCTCATCTTACAAGAGCGAGGCTGCCTGTGTCTGTGTCTCAGTCAGCTTGCCAAACACAGCTCTGCATTACTATCACACCCTCCAATCACTGAACAGGCTGCTCTCTGTGACATAATCTCAACTGTATGTAAACATGTTTTTCAGGATAACTGTAAAAAAACTTCCCATATGCTGATTTTAGAGAACAGCTATCCATGAAAGATTATCAGTTTTTCATGTAGGCCTCTTGTCACAGCTGGTTTTGTGACAAACTGTTCTCTTTTGCAAACTACAAGGCATTCATTTTAAAAGCCAAAACTTTGAAATGTTTTTTTGCACTTTTTTCCCCTCTCTCTCTGTATGTCAAGCTCACTCTTGCTGATTTCTCAACACACATTCCTGCGATAAATGATGAATGTCCATTTTGAGATGTTGGATTTTTAATTTATTTGACTTCTGAGGGCATGGAGGAAACATTCCCAGTGGCTACGTCAGGTCGTCGTGCATGAGGAAGTGTATTTGCAGCGTAAATTAGACCTGGTCAGCTCTGCGCCATATTGCATGTCCAGAAAAATAACACTAATACTCACCCATGTAGGGCCAACAACAGCCAGAACTTACTTAATGCTGGCAAGCATTTTCATTGATATTACTCACTTGGTCAGGAAAGTTTGAAGCCACTTAACCTAAATGTATTAAATACTCTGTTGTCTTAAAGTTGTGTGAGAGTGTTGTGCTGTCAGCATGAGATTGTGTTGTGCCAGGGTGAATACCGTACTGATAATTTTACTGTTGAGTTATATTTTGATCAACTGACTGAGAAGATGTTGGACAGTTTGAGGAGATGTTGCCATGACAGTTGTATGTATAGATTTTATCATGGAGGAAAAAAAATCATCTCACTTGCCAGTGAAAACAAAACTTAATCAAATATTTTGATTTTTAAGAGCTGCCTTTCAGCGTAACTTTCTTTTCCTCAGTGGACAAAATGTTTCTGCCCTTGCTGTTTGGACTAAATTTGGATATTTATGCTGACTACTCTGTTAACTCTCTGTTGCTGGAGAACTGCAGATGTAAGAAATCTTTAAAGTCCTGCTGCATTTGGCCAGTGAACCACTGAAGAAGTATGTCTGTTAGTGTTTAGATTTTGCTGTCTTAACTCTGTGATGGAGCTATGAATCTGTATCTAGGATGGTATTACTGTACTTGTGACTGCATGGTCAGAGTTTCAATGTGAAAGGTCAAGCCATGTTGGATCATGGCAGCTTTGAACAAAAGCTTCTTTAAGTTCTTATGTTGTAAATTGTGTCACTGCACCGACTTGCCTCTGCTTTTAAATTTTAACCTTACATTGTACATTCCACCTCATGTATTATTTCAGTTTAGTGCAGTGTTTATCTTCATTTTCAGTGCTTGATTAACATTGCTCCAGCTTTGATCATTTTTTCAGCCACTCCTCTAATGCAAAAAGCTGAATGTAATATGAACAAGCCATACCACAGTGTGCTTAACATGTTGTCACTCAGTGTCCTTATGTTGCCATATCATGTCTGTTTATGTCCCTTTTCTCATCACGAGGGGGCTTCATTGTCAGTGGTTTTAATAAAGCACGTTGTGAGTATCTTAATGCTTTTATGTAATGTTTGTGATATTCCTTTAATCCATTAAATTATTTGAAACCATTTCTAATGAGTGTTAGCGGCAGGTTAAAGTAGGAGTGATGAGAATAATATGTCATGTTGATTATCTTAAATCTCACTGTGAGATCCTGATGAGGAGAAGACACCAATGCAACCTACAGATCATCATTAAACATTAACTATTCCAACAGGCTTGTGTCTGTGTGACTTGCTTTGGTGATGACGGATGTGCGAGTATGTGAGGTGTCATGAATAATCAATCTCATCTGTGAAAACATCTAATTGGCCTGCTGGTGCAGGGGGATTAGATGACTGCTGACTGAAGAAAATGTTTCAATAAGAAAATGTTATCAGAACACGTTGCTGGAAATAACTGATAACTTATCTTGAATAATTTACATGTATGATAGAGATGTTTGTCTTAGATCAGATACATAGCAGATATAGTGAATTTCAGTTACTTCTTGGGAAGATTGTGACTGCTCTGCTGTAATCTAGTGTTTTTGTCTCTTGTTTATGATGGGATTGTTCTAACATACTTTAGTAGGTTTGAGAAATTTTGTTTAAATTTAATTGATATTGTAGTTTAGTTGTATTTACTTTGCATTTTTCAGGTACTAGGAGGAAAGTTTTGATTGATAGAAACAGTTGGATGAAAGGCTTAAATGTACATGGAAATATGAATTACAAAATGTTTACCAGCAGCAAACACTGATGGAAACAAACAAAAAGCTATCTTTACTTGCATTTTTGTTTTAGCTTGTTCCATTGATCATATGCCAAGGTTTTTATATTTTCATAAACTATCACTTATTTTAATTTGCCAAAATATTTTGTTTTAGTTGTAGTTATTTATTGAGCACAATAACTTTGAATCTTAGGTGTTTTAATGGCACTTTAGTTGCAGAGTTATAGCATGCATTTTAACACGTGTTAAGATAACTGAAGTAAGCTTCTACCTAATCCTTGACAGAAAACTCAGTTTATTTCGAGTCAAAGCTAAATGGAGCCTACAATTTACTAATAATATAAAATACAAAAAGAAGCACAGCTGGTAAGACAAAACAAAATTGCTTTTATTTAAAATTTACCACAACAACAATGATGAAGAAAAACTCATCAGCTTTTCAATAATGACGTTTCCAAACAAACCTTCCCATCCAGCCCTATTAAAATGAAATAAAACACATGAGAATGGAAAATGACATTCACAGTGAGCTTGACTAGCTGGAATGACAGGCCTGATCCAGAAACTACTGACATCAACTTCATCCATGGGCTTTAGTTAGGTAGAAAAAAAAATTGAAACATACAGAAAAACACAGATCATCACTACATTGTGGCCCCTCGTTCAGTGTTTTCCTCTTTGCTCCTCTGTGGTCGTCAAGTTTGAGAGAACCAGCTAAAGTCACCTTGTCAGGACAGCTAGGGAGGTTGGTGGAGATACCAGTGGATCATTTCTGATGTAGGTGACTGAATAATAAACAAAAACTTGTTTGGTGTGAGAGCGCACAGGTGGAGGCTGCATGAGCCTGGATGAGCAACAGAAAACATGCAGATGTCCAAACACCGCAATTAGCCAGAACATCCTCTGCATCCACAGTGGGTGCACTCAATGATCCTTCCCTGCAGAGAGGAAATAAAGGTCAGGGTTAGAGTTAGTATATCAAGCAGACACAAAGGATTTGCATGTCATCATACTATTCCGTTAACCCTTCATCAAGAAGAGCTGTACTTGTTCTTGGGATTCACATATTTGTAAAATATTTTGTCCATCTTAGATTTTAGAGTTGTATCTAAAAGTATACCTTGTGTGAACAGTACAAATATTAACATTTGAATGTAATTTAATAAATCTTTTTTTTTTAATTGATTTGTAATTTTAAGTAATAAATGTTTATTTTCCCCAATCCTTTAAATCATCCACGCATAAGTAGATTCATCCAGTTACTCATCCAAGTAAGTTGTTTTAATTGAGATGCTGCTGATGGAAGAATACTGGAGTACTGTTCAACTTTTTAACTGATTTTATCATTTCTATCAAAATAGACCTACTACAACTTTAATTGTAATGTATCAAGTTGCATAAAGAACACAAGTAAATAAATTATAGCAGGATAGTGCTATACCTTCCCACAGAGCATCACAGCTATCTTATGCAAAATAAAGGCGAGTGAAAGAATCAGAAACAGGATGAGAATGAGACCTCAAGGGCATGTGAGGGCATACCTCACTGGGCATTTGTTTTCCGTGTCATGGCACTGGCAAACATCCCCGTCACAATTCCTCTTCACAGGGATCCCCCAAGGCTTGGTGCTGGGGCCCCTGCTCTTTGCCATGAACAATGTAATTGGTCCAAGTCATCCGTTCACACGGATTCTTGTATCACTGCTATGCAGATGATACACAGGTCATGCTGGCATTCCAGTCAGATGACCCTATCATCTTGGCAAGAATATCTGCCTGCCTCTGTATGAATGAAGGAAAAGCACCTCCAGACATCTATCCATCACAACCTCAAACTTGTTCTCAAAAAGTTGCCTCAAGTGAAATCACTCCGTCCACAGTAGTATGGAATCTGGGTGTCATGATCGATGACCAGGTCTCCTTCTCAACTCATGTTGCCTCGATTACCCAATTGTACCAATTCACTTTATACAACATAAAGAAAATCAGGCCATGCCTACAAACTACGCTACTCAAATCTTGGTCCAAGCAATGGTCATCTCTCAATTAGATTACTGCAATGCCCTCCTGGCTGGCCTGCCGGCCTGTGTCACAACTCCTCTACAGATGGTCCAGAATGCAGCGGCATGTTTGGTATTCAATGAACCCAAAAGGGTTCATGTCACTCCATTACTCAACAGCCTCCACTGGCTCCCTTTTGCGGCTCAAATCAAATACAAATCACTTCTGCTGTCCTACAGAGTGATATCTGGGTCTGCTCCCTCCTACCTCAACTCCATCATACAAACTAACACACCTGGCCGATCTCTGCGCCCCTCCCAGGAACACCGTCTAGCAGTACCATCTCTACACACAAGGCACTCTCAGGCTAGAAAATTCGCACAGGTAGTTCCACGCTGGTGGAACGACTTACCAGCCATAACAAGAGGGGCGTTCCTCTCTGGCTTCAAGAAGCTCTTAAAGACTCAACTCTTCTGGGTCCACCTTCTCTATTAACCTACTAACCATCTATCGCACTGTTGTTTTTCTTTTCAGTCACTGCCCCCAAACTGTGGCATGAACTACCTTTGCACATCAGGCAGGCCAACTCAATTTCTATTTTTAAATTCTCTCTTGAAACATATTTTTTCTTTGGCTTTTAACTGAGGGGTGGGCTTTTATTGTTTCAATGTATAATTACTTTTATTGTTTTTATTCATTCTTTTACGTATTTTAATAGTTTTTATGTCTGTGTACAGCACTTTGGCCAACTGTGTTGTTTTTAAAGTGCTTTATAAATAAAGTTGACCTGACTTCTCTCCTTAAACAAATCCACTTTTTTTTGGTTCTGTCCTCCAGTTTAGTACAATTGCATTTCAGTTTTTCTTGCACTTGATAATGTTTGCTTATTGTACTTTAGCACTGATGCTTGATTTGATCCTCTCTTTTGTAAAGCGCTTTGGATAAAAGCATCTGCTAAGTGCAATGTAATGTAATGTGAGGGATATGCAGAAGCCATCTTAAACTGGGTCAGACTTACAACTTCCAGCTTGCTCTTGGGGACTCTGCAGATGCAGTTGGTTCCAAAATTGGTATCTCGCGTCTGGATGCAGCGCAGGCAGCACAGGTTTTCATAGCCCTGTTTTTTCCACTTTGCAATCAAGTTCTTGTCTGCGTAGCCTTCTTTTATACAGTACTCATACAGCTCTGCCAACAAAGACAGATATTATCAGTTTAACATCCGCTACAAATAAAAGAGCCATGTGTGGGCTTTATATGTCTGGCAGTAATAACAAGATAAATCCACAAACCTCTGCTGATGGCTTTCCTTTTGTAGAAGAGATCGTAGATGTATCGACTCCGCTGATGATGCAGCCTGAAAATCGGCCAAAGGGACTCCACCTTTCGTTTCCCCTCATGAGGCTCTGTTTCAGCTGAAACACACAAAGGAAAGTCAAGAGTTCCCTAACAATAGTACAACTTCCTTTAAATATAAATGTATGGTATGAATAGAACTGAAACTGTCAGCATGACATCTGACTTGTACGAACAATTTAACAAAGGTGTTGGGCCACCATGTGCTTCAATATGCCTACAAGTCTCTACATTTGGGTGAGCTTTGATGAAAGGAGAAAAGCAATTTTACAAAAAGATGTTCCTTCATTCCATTGTTCTGATGGAAGTAGTCAGTGCTCAGTCCAAAACGTCCCAAAGCTGGTCAGTTGAGTTGAGATTAATTGACTAAAACCCACATTCTTGTGCCTGTTGATGAGGTTGATGTAATCCTGCAGCAGACTCCACAAAGGCTGCTCCTTTACGTCATCTGTCTGGATATCTATGATTCTAATACATCACAAGAAACTGAACCATTGGCATCAATTTTCTACCGTCCTTTTAGAAGACTTCCCTTTACATTTCTTAACTCGCTGGTAGTGATTTCAAGGACATAATTATTTTTAGTGAAGTCGCAGTGATGTTACGGATGAATCGCAATTAGCTTTCCAAAAGTGTAATGTGGGGGCAGCCTGGACATACTTTTCCGAACTGAAAAAAAAAAAAAAAAAAAAAATCCGCTAGATTCTTACACGGAGACACTAAATTATAGAGTATTAGGCCACAGTTATTCTAAAATGTATTTGTAGTTACACAAAGCATCATTTCATTTTGTGTCTGACAAAGGTCGGAACCAAAATCTATGTGTCAATACACGGAAAGGTTTAGACAAATAGTGGAAGACTACAAACTGAAATGTTTCAAATAAAGCCTAAAACTACTCCACAACCACCAGCTCCTCGCGTAAGTGTTGCAGATCGGGTTCGGTCAACAATAAACATCTACCGGCTTACCTTCTCTCATTTTCTGATCCAGCTCATCCAAAGTGGGCTCAATGAGTTCCCAGCCATCTGGAGGCGGCTTCCGACTCCTCTTTACTTTGGGCATTTTTCTATTTTTTAGTTAAAAATAGAATAAAAGTTCCTGGTGTTTTTGTCTTGTTATCACGAAGCCTACACGGGCGCTACGGTAAACGTCACGTAGGGGTCCATGTCCTCCTCTCGTCGCTCGAATGACGCCATCACGAAGAATTAAAAACCGTATTTATGAGAGCTGAATCAACACTGAAACATAATTTCAGGCTCATAAAGTACATATTTGTGTAAAAATATTTATATAAGTTAATACATATATTTTTACTCTGCTAAAATTAAAGTATGACGTTTTCTGTCGTTCCTGGCATATTGCATCACTTTAGCAATCCAAGAAAGTGCCTTAAAATAAACAACATAACTTTGGCCAATTTTATCTCATAATTTGTGTCTTTTAGTACAAAGAATTTGTAGTTAACATGAAAATGTAAAATTTTTATAAATTAAAACAAGCTGAAATTATCAAATGATTGATTATTCCTTGTATTAGTATTTTCTTGTCGGGCAAATCCTTGACCCACTCAGAGTGTTCCAGTGCTAATTTCTGCTGTGAGTTTAGCCAGCTGTCAGTTCGAGTCGCTGCCTTAACATCTATGTTTTTTGTCAGTATTACTCATTAGGGAATTTACAAAGAAGGTGTCGTTTGTCAAAATGCCGAAGGGAGGTAAGGACAATCTTTAAACCCATGACACTGCTTTGAAATATGTTTTTGCACTTATGTTAGCTCCCTGTCAGCTATCAGCGATCCAGGCGAACACAGATGGTTTTTTAACTAAACTACATGTCTGAGTTTAGATGGCAGTAAAGTAGGATTGACAGCCTGCTTACACACCGCTTTGCTTCTTTTGACACTTTTGTGCTCTCTCGCTGTCATCCCTGCTGTCAAACCGGTATCAAGTCGTTCCTTCGTTGTGTCTTTTTCTTACATTATGTCATTGCTACAGGTAAAAAAGGTGGCCATAAGGGCCGTATGCGGACGTACACCAGCCCAGAGGAGATCGACGCCCAGATGAAGGCAGAAAAGGAGAGAAAAAAGGTCGGTGAATTGTGAATCAACAACTATGCAACACAGATGCTCAAAAAATGGTCCTCTGCTGAGTTGATGGTGCATGTCTATATAAAGTTGGTAAACTGGCTAATCCAAAAGTCCCGACAAACAGATTGGGATGACATATTTATATTTGAAGACGTGAGTTTGTCAAATAACGAATCCTACACTTCCCATAAAGCATTTTAGCGGCATCTTAATATAGGTTACTATTTCAGCCTGGTAAACTGCCAGATGTTCCAAACAACGCTTTTTTGTGTGTTTCAGCAAGAACAAGAACAAGATGACAATGATGCAGGTGCAGCTCACACTGACACGGCAGAGGACAAGCCTCCAGCATCAGGATCAGATGACAGTGATGATGAAGCTTCCGAGGTACCACCGCAAACATCTTACTTAAATTCAACTCTAAAATTAAACTTCACTTTTAGTAAAGTATTTGGAAATGCCCAGTACAGCTGGTTAATGACATTCTACACCACAGCAGTGTACATAGTAACACCAGAGGATATCAGTCATCCTCTTACTGAATCTTACATCCTCTTACCTCTTACTTATTTTTTTCATTTCAGTGTGTAAAAATGTTGTGAACTTTTGTGATGTGTTTGTAGAGGAAGAGAACTGGTGTGGAGGGGTTAATACAAATCGAAAACCCCAACAGAGTGGCTCAGAAATCTAAGAAGGTGACGCAGATTGAGTTGGATGAGCCCAAGCAATTATCAAGGAGAGAAAGGTGTGTTAAAATTTGTCTGTCACTTAACATGAGAGCACATAAGATGTCTAATCATCCCCCAAGTGTTATAAATAAAATCTGTAACTGTCCCTTCTTGACGCACAGCTCAGGGTTTTTTTTTTTTATCATCTTCTGTCATGCTCATCGACGGCTGTAAAATAGATCTCCCTTTCACCTACCTGCACCTAGCCCATACAACAAAGTATGATGGAAATCCTTCCAATAATGCTAATGTTTATGTTGTGGACTAGTTATTCTATATGACACAAGTTTGTAATTTCTGTTTATACCACATTAATGAAAATTTTGCCATTTTTATCCTGAATACATATAAAAGCATACTGCTGTAGAAAAGGAATGGCAAATTGTTCAAGTAAAATAGGGGTCGAAACCTTTTAACCCAGGGATCCCCATTGGTAATGTCACAGTGAAACATCTTTTCAGTAAAGCTCTGATCAGACATCTTCACAAGTTTGTTCCAAAGCAGAGGCATTTGACATGTATCTCTTATATTGGAGTTCCCCATCCCTGTTACTGGTAGAGTTAGGTTGTTGTTGCATTGAAGTAACTGCAATGTCACTTTCACCTGTCCTGACTAAATGTGTCTTTTAATTTCACTATGTTTCTACAGAGAAGAGATTGAAAAGCAAAAAGCAAAGGAGCGCTACATGAAGATGCATCTGGCAGGGAAGACAGACCAGGCCAAAGCTGACCTTGCTCGCCTCGCCATTATCAGGAAACAGAGAGAGGAGGCAGCAAAAAAGAAAGAAGAAGAGAAGAAAGGTAACAGCACAGCAATTACTGTAGTAATCAGTGGTCGTAAATACTGCACCACCAGCAGAACATTTGTGAATGGGGCAATTTTTAGAATGAGACTTGGAGCACCTTCTAGAAAATCTGTCACATTTACTTATATACTAAATGTATGTTTTTTTTAATTAATTGTTCTATTTTAACTTTCAGCAAAAGAAGCAGCAGCAGCGGCAGCTAGAGGAATGAACTCTCTCTCCCTGAAATGATGCAGTGTATTTATCAGAGGCATTTTCACACATTCATGGACTCGCGCAATATATATTTGACTATTTTTAAAGGAAGAGCTATGAAGAGTATTTCACATAACTGTATCATACGACCATTTGGGAAATGGCTGAGGAGACCCCGTGGAAGATGGGTCATGTATATTATGGCATGGAATAATTGCCTTGTTGATCCTGCCAGGAAGTAAAGCTACAGTTGAGAATGCATCGGTCTTCACGTACACCTGGAATAACCGATGAGCTTGTACATGATATTAATAATGGTATACTTATCACTGTACAATTGTACCAACCTTGCTAACTGAGCTTTGCCACTAAGTTTTTTGGGATCTTACATTGTATATAACAGAGTCATGAAAATATTTCAGATTAATATGATGAAACTGGTCAAATGTGTGTTTATTTATTAACTTATTTATAGCCCACTGAGGGAAAAATACTCACAAAGTCTTCTCAGCTTTACATACTTGAGCCCATGTTGGGTGCTTTGCTGTGAAAAGGGTTTAGTCAATATAGTATATGGAAATGAAAATAAAACAGAATTTTTGTAGCTTGACACAAAATCATCAGGTGTTGGTGGTAGAGGTGACACTTGATAGTCTGTAATGGCATAAATATGTTTTTTCCTTAACAAAATAGTGTAGGTTTACAAGTTTTTAAAATATTAATGAAGAAAATAAACTTACCAGGTAGTATAACAGCAGTTTTCTTCAGTTTTATTTTATGAACCTAACTCAGTAGAAAGCCAGGATTTTGTTTAATTATTATGTTCACTGCGGGACGCTATTACGTAAACATTTGAATAAGAAAGCATCACAGAATAAACTGTCTTCAAAATGCAATACAGAACAAACATGAGGACCAACA